>JAADWT010000489.1:0-19677 GCA_023336285.1 Pythium grandisporangium
CTCTCTATCTCTCGCTCTCTCTATCAGTATAAACAAAAGCGTGGCTTCTTCCTTGTTTCTCAGCGCGCTTGGACTGCTGCCTTGAAGTAAAGAGCAAGCGCGAGCGATCAACCACCAGACACACCCACTCACTCACCTCACCTCACCTCACCGCCACGTGGCTTGCCGTGGGGAATGAGTGATCCAACCACACAGCGCCGTCGCCGTCGCCGTCGCTGCTTCTTGGGTTGCTCTTCCTGGCCGCCGCCGTCGGTATGCTTCGGCTCGGCAACCTAAGAAAGGTACTCACAGCCCACATCCCTCGAGTGTTGTAAGTTAGCATCAGAATAAAAGGGCTCTCTCTCTCTCTTTTTCTTCTTGCTTTTTGTGTGTTGTCGGAATGCAACGGAAGGGTTTTTTTAGTGTGTGGAATGCCAGGTTTTATCTTATTTGGGCCCGTTTAGACTTGGTGCATGTTCTCTGAACAGTGGGGTGTTGCAAACGAAGAACAAAGTGTATAAAACACATTGAACGTTGAGCCAACAGGTTCAGTTTCGAACGAACGAAGAAGATTGGCCGCGCTCATATAGTTGATACATAGTATCACCACCACCCAAAGAACAGAACAAACGCATGAGAGGAAAGGTTTATCCAGCCCAGCTGTGTGTGCAAGCCGCGAACACCACACCATACACATTCGCTTGTCCATGATGTCGAGCGCGTCTTGTTGTTGGAAACCGCGCACTGTTTAAAACGACATTTTCTGGGATCTGCCTTCCCCCAGCCCTTCACGGAGGCATCATCTATTTCTGTCTGGTACACGGTACCCGTACACAGGGGCACTGGCGTCTTCTGGCGCTTCAAGTTGCCGCTTGGCAAGGCAGAGTGTTGGTCGCTGAACTTCCTCCACCTGAATGACGTTGACGCATACTCGGACGTGGAGCACACGGTAAGCCAAGGAGCCCATGAGCACCAACCCGTCCCTCTATAGATTTCGATCAGTACATATCCGTACGCACACCAAGTATTACCGTGTATATGAATATCTACGGTATATCCAACGACTTCCAGAGGGGATGCAATGCAATGCCTCGCTACATGGCGCAGCCATGCGGTAGGTATATACATCCATACGTACGTACGTTTCGGTCTCGGTCTGAACAACAGTTCACATGGAGGTTACGAGGTTACGCACGGTGCTCATGGCGCAGCACCTCCTCAAGACGCAGATACCATCCGAGCGCACGACAGCGAAGCGCAGCATGGCCACCCATTTCTCACAGTACGCGTCCTGCATCTAGAGGTGGCACCCGTCTCGGTCCAGCATCAGGATGCCGCCGTTCTGGCAGTACAGGCACTCCACGGGGGGTGGGGGGGGGAGGGGGGGCAGAACATGCACGCGGGGTCGATCAGGGCCCCAGCCAGAGCTAGAGCCAGAGCCAGGGTCATTGCTCGGTGAGTGCTGCTGCCCATGGGTATCCCGGTAGTTGGCAAAACACTGGCCATTCAGCACGCAGTATCGCTGACGGAAGCAGTATTACTGGTGACGTACAGCCAGCCCGCGAACTGAACAACGCCGACGCCAATGCCATCGGGCGTGGTCAGTATCCAGTGGCATAGATGTTCAGTAGCTGCTGTTGCCCGTGCACACGCAAAGCGGATCACATAGCCTCCTTGATGGCGTCGGTGCATCCCTTTCTGGGTACGGATTCCGCAGCAAGACACAAGCAAAGGCACAGCAGATCTGTCTTCTCCGAGTATGGGACACTTCAAGACGGACTGACTGGCGGAGGATGCTGTGATTCCTGCGCACGACTGGTCGTCCCTGCAAGGCAGGCGGTTATATGCTTTCTATTTGAGTCGTGGCAATGAGCAGGGTGCGCTGACCGAGAACGTGAGTGGACATTGAAAAAATTTCGTGATCCAAGCCCAAGCAAGCGCGCGATGCGATGGCGGGGTGTATTGTCAGTGCTGGAAGCATGGACGATGGTCGTACTGGTCTCTGCCCTCGACGATGAAGCCCCGCGTCAGCCTGTGTGTCGCCGCATCGCCAAGAACGCGCTTCCGTTTTGCTCCATGATCAACTACCACGCCGTCGTTGACGAAAGCGACGTGGATGGCTCGCTCGCCGACGACAAGGCCAAGTTTTATTACGACAACGTCAACATTGTGCTGCAGCGCTTTGGGTGCCAAGTCAAGTATTCGCTGTACAACTGCGATGATTGCCGGGACGCGTACAAGTACTGGATCTGCAGTGTCAAGTTTCCGAAATGTGGGGCCATCAAGTCAGCGTCAACCCCTCTCGAGACCGCGTACACGTATCAGATCTGCCCGCATGCCCTGGTTCAACCGGGGCTTCCAGTGACACCCGAGTTGACACCATCCACTTGTGAGGAGGGCAAGACGGGCCAGGTTCGCACATGCCTCTCGCTGTGCGAAGACGTTGTCCGGAAGTGCCCCTACGTCCTCAACTTCCTGTGTCCATCGGTTCGTTCGCGCGTGTGTGAAGCTGTCTGTTATATATCTGTGAGGACCACTTGCTGAGTGTCTGATGGCCGGGGTGCTGATTGTTGATTTCGTTGGAAATGGATGTGCACTGGCACACATGACAGACTGAGACGGCATACTTTTCAACAGATATCACCACGTGCAACAAGCTGGATCGTGAAACCAACCCAGATCGTCCTGGACCGTGGCCTGGCACGTTTGCTACAGCGTGATCTTCATATTTTTTACATATTTACTATCTACATCACCCTGGTGTCTCCATCCGCATGTGCCCGTCTTGATCTATGTTGTCCAGTTCTCCACAAATCACCTCACGATGAACAAAATGCAGGCTCATGGCCTTCCGGTGGCATCATCTCCAGTTCGTACATTACAATCTCGTGGTACAGTGTAAACAACAAGTGAACAGCGTGGAGAACACGGCCTTCGTACACGGGGATGTCGAGCACACCACAAACAACTTTCGCTGCATCCACAAGGGGCAAATCCATATTATCAAGTTGGAGCGATGGAAGTACCTTGGCAATCATTTGCTCGAACGCCTCGGGCCAAATCTCCATTAGCTCGTTGAGTGAGGGCATCGGTTTAGTATACACGACCTGATGCGCGGGCTTGGTGGTCTGAACTTTAGCCACAGTAGCGATCCATCGGTCAATTTCTTGAGGATGCCGGATAGCATCCTCAATGCTGTGCACATAATTTGCAGCACTGGAGAGCTGCCGCCGTCGACTGGTGGAAGCTGCCCTGAGTTCTAGCTCCAACTGAGCCACGTTCGACTGAATGCCAGGTTCTCTTACCATCCGGAGACCTGTATGGTCCAGCTTTCCATCTGGACGAGGAATCTGCATAGCACAGAGAGAGGCAAATGGATTAGGTCGGATATTTCACATACCATTCGTCCGCATTTCAGCAGATTTGCATCGCACCTGGATACCATCAAAGGGCACGCCGATGGCAGGCACATATTCGGGAAGAAATGGTTCCAGGCGTGTGGGGATATCTACCTCCTCAGGAGTGTATTTACCCACGTACTGCAGGAATTAAATCACAGCACATCACACCACGACAGCACACTGAGTTACCCCTTGGAGCAAAAGTCTTCACCTCTTTAAACAACTCCGAATACGTACGTGGAACAACTCTTGAATCTCGTGGGGCACCTTGATGCGGCACGAGGTAGCACTAGACACGAGAGCCATTGTTTCGGCTCGACGTGGCGACTCCGACGATGGGCTCATATCATCGCGATGTCCCTGCGATATTAATGCCTGGTCAGAGAGCTCACTACGCTCTGCCTCCTGTACCTTTTGGTCGTAATACGCTTTGGGGACCAAATCACGGTAATCCTCCAAATCCGTAGGTACCGACGTGGATGGGCGCTGTCGATCGTTGGATTTGCCTCGCCCACCCCGTCGACTGTTAAGCTTTCTCGTGTGTTGCTTTGCCCCACTTCTCCCGTCGCTATCATCATCACTATCCGCTTTGCTGTCCCGATCCTCTGAATCCGATGAACTTGACGCATGAAATTCCATTGCACGCGGCTGCTCCACCTCACAGGTCTCATATTCATCATCGCCAATACTCGCACCGTGCTGAATCGTGAGCAGGTCTGCTGTCAATCGCGTTGACTGTTCATCGTGATGTTGGGAACCACCTCTACTCGCTGCAGTCGGCTCCAATCGCTGCATCTGGTCACCATTTGTTGTGACTCGCCCATCAGGACTATCGCTCTACTCGCGCGTAACCCCCACAAACAAAATAAAAGTCATCGACGTTGCTATTAGTTCCCATCTCTCCGGTTCGATGGCTACACTCCACAGTCATCATCACAGGGCATCATTATACACCCACGTATGCACAACCACACCACGTACACGTAGAGGGCTTCCTGGGATCTCTGGTGGACCATCTGAATCGCTGTCCCCGTCAATGTCGCTATGATCTCGTGCAGCCTCGAGCGCAGGCTGGCTAGCTTGCCCCCGCCGTGGCACAGTGCCCTCGCCACCGCCTTCACCATGGCCACCACCATAATCCACCTCGTCGTCATCGCTTTCGCTGTGTATCCTTCCCAGGGCACTGTCATCGCTGCTGTCGCTGTCGTCATCGCCATTATCGTCGCTATCACTGACACTGCGCTGTGCGGTCTTGGTGGGCGACGCATTGGTATCCACGCTAGCCAAACACAAAAACAAAGGGGCTCACCCACAGTCAGTCCCAACATGGATCCAGTCAGTTAGTTCTCCCTTAACTAACTCTCACGCGGCAAAACTCACCTCGCTTGCAAATCGTCGTCCAGGTCGTGGGCCTCGTCCATGCTCTACTTGCACACCAACCCATTTCAGTTAGCAACGACACGATCAATCGCGCCTGTGTCCTGCCTGTTCATGGTTCCTCGACATACCTCATCCTCCAGCATACACGCGGCCTGCCACGAGCAATAACCGAATTCCAACACCATCAGCATTGTACATGCAACGGCCTCATTGCAGTGCTAGCGAGATGCATCTACCGTGTGTCGTTGCATATGCACGCACCTCATCTTCCGAATCGCTCATGGTCGTCAGTGCTCAACCTACAGCATCGTCGGCGCGTGGGCAGCCGCTGGTATACCCTCGTTCCAAAGGCGCAAGGCACACACACGCACACACAAAGAGATGCCTGCGCACCAAAAGGGGCCCAGTACGCAGCGCTGGATAGCCAATACCCTCCGCGCGATTCACTGATGTCTGCCGCCTCTTTGCCGCGCTTCCTGTGTGTCCTTTGGACACGCCTCTTGGATCCATCAACGCCAACTCTTAAGTGCGTTATTCCGATATTACGATCGATCGAATCGTACTTAACAATGCTTCCGACCAACCTGTGACTGGTTGAGAAGCGCAAAAAGAGTCGAGTCGATCAATTGATTGATTTTGCTCAGGGCATCCGTCAGCCAGACCAGCCCCACGATGGCCGAGTTCCAGGCGATCATCCTCGCGGGTGGCAGCGGCGTGCGCTTGGCGCCGCTGACCGAGGACACCCCCAAGTCCATGCTGCCCGCGAACGGCAAGCCGCTGCTCTGGTACCAGCTGAACCTGCTGGAGAATGCCGGCTTCACGGACGCGATCGTGGTGACCGTGGCTGAGCAGTTGCCAGCGCTGCAGGACTACGTGAGCCGCGTATTTGACGGCAAGATCCACGTGGAATTGTGCGAAGTGGAGGATGGCACGGACTCGGCCGTGGCGCTGCGCCAGATTGCTGACAAGATCAAGAAGGACTTTATCGTGATCGCCGGCGACCTGCTCACGGATGCCGTGGTGCACAACGTGGCCGACTGCCACCGCATGAACGACGCCACGGTAACCATGCTGCTCAAGCAGGAACCCCCACGCACCGACAAGGCCAAGGGGGAGAAGCCGCGCCGAGGAAAAGATACCGTGGATTGCATCGCGCTCGATGAACGCGACAGCCGCGTGGTCATGATCGCGCCCACGGTGCACATGGACGAAGACCTCTTCATCTCCAAGGCGCTCACCAAGAGGCGTACCAACTTCACACTGCACTCGGACCTCTACGATGCGCATTTCTACATCTTCTCACGCTGGGTCATCGACCTGCTCGTGGAAAAGGAACGCATCGTCAACATCAAGCTCGACCTCATCCCGCATCTCATTCGCCGCCAGTTTCGCGGCCGCGGCGTGCTCCCGGAAAGCGTGCGTGACAAGGCTGTGCGCAGTCAGCACCTGGCGGCCTCGCTCTCATTAACTACGCAGGAATATGACGCCGAGGATGTCGTGCGCTGCTTCGCCTACGTACTGCCCACCAACGCCTACTGCGAGCGCGCTGATACGCTTGCGGCCTATCACGCCATCGACGGCGAGGTCAAGTCGCGGTTGCGCATCCGCCAACGCTCACCCTCTGTCTAAGCGCGTAGATTTGCATATCATCCTCCGTTCCACAATACAATGCAACCCCTGCGTTTGTCATGTGATTTATTGGTGTTGCCGTGAATTTGCTGGTGACCCAACACGACGATTGTCACTTTCAGGCAGTTCGCTAACGACAAGCAAATGCTATTCCCATCCGACTACAGCTCCTCGTGTTCCGCCGCTGGTGGTTCTGAGTCCGTGCGCTGCAGCTCGGTTGTGAGCTGCGCAGCATTGAGTTCCGAGACAAGGAACCGCGTCGAGCCTTCCACAATCTTGTTCAAGAAGGTGATCAGGCTGGACTCTTCGCTCTCACCCTTGAATTCTACGCACGAAGAAGCACACAAACAAATAAATTACTCAGCCCTACACGTACGGAGACACAGTGACACGCTTTGCTACAGATTTGTTTATTCGTACCCGTATACTTCAGCTGTCGACCCGGTTTGACCACGAGGGCGGTCGCGTCCGGCGTATGAAATAGACTGGCGAGCTTGGCAAACAGCGAGGGATCTTCATCCGTGGTATATAAAAACTGGAACGGATCGCGACGGTACACCTTGGCCAGCGATCGCCATTTCGCCTCCATGCTGGGCTCCATTGACTCTAGCGATGACACGGTGGGGAGCAACACACACATCTTGCCCGACAAAGCGAGGCATTCCGTGGCCGACGCCATCGTAAGTTTCGCTAATTGAATTTGGGGCTTCTTCCTAGGGGCGTTGGATGTCGAGAACTCCGGCACATCAGACCAGGACTGCATGGCAGTCTCATCCGCGGCTAAGGCGTTTGTGATGAATTCAGTGGCACTGGCAGGCTTGAGGTCCTCCATATCGGAAACAAGGAATTTGGTACCGGTTGCATCCACGAAGACTACCACGGGTAGCTTGTCATCTATACCAAACAGCACACTTATGTTAGTACATCGCTTCTGGATGACATCACAGTGATCAACACTTGTTCCCTACCTGAGATTTCAAAGTGCAGTGGAATCTTGTACTGCTTAAACGGCGAAAACGCGACCAACACGCCTGGCTTCTTCTTCTTCTTACTACCCTTGAATGTATTGGCCACTGCATCGATCCACGATGGTGGCTACAATTCATGATGTGACCATGCATACACACGTGTCAGTTGGATTCACATCAACCTCTCACACAGAACAGACACCAACGTACAGAAGGCCCGACCTTGTTGTGCTTCTTCCCGGCCTTCTTGCTACCCAAAAAGATGGCCACCGGTTTGTTTTTTACTTGCGCCTTGGTCAGGAATGCCTGGAGCGACCAAGAGTCCAGGATTTCCACGCTGGCTCCGCTTACACCAATTTTCTTTGCTTCTTCGGAATTGAGCACGTACTGGATAATCTCCATCCGTGAGCGACCACCCCTGTATGCAGTGGGCTTCTTCTTATTCTTCCCAAACTCTGATGCATTATTAAACACATGCAATCCGCCAGTGAATTCGATGAGCAGAATTGCATGCGAGCATGCGGCAGTAGTCGATGAGCATCACCTTTGATGGTAGGGTATCCCTCAACTTTATACTTCTGCGCAAGTGCGGCATTCGCCGTAGCATCGACAGCTCCCAGTCGCGCCTGGCATAATCCATGCAAGTAAGGATTAGCTCATTCCCCCAGCTCTGTTCTATCCCCTCAAACTAAGACAGCTCCTGTCCTCACCTTCCTCTTGAGCTTCTTGGCTGCAGCTTTGTACTCGGGCTCGAGTTTCTGGCAATGCCCGCACCTTAGATCAACACGCACGCAACGCACACCGGTCAGAACCACACATGTAAATCCACTATCTATTCCTATCTATTCCCAATGGCAGCCGTCAATGTCCAATACCATGGGGCGTAGAACTCGACAATCCAATAGTCTGGGCTGCGCAGCACTTCCTTCTCAAAGTTTTTCTCCGTCAGGATCACCACGTCGCCGTGCGGCGAATAGTCTGCATTGGTGCATGTCCACCAGCTCGCGAACGCGCATACAACCAGTGATATACGCAGAGAGATAGTCATTGTGTTGTCTATTATCGCCAGTCACCTCCACACGCCGGGCCGAACAATTCAAAGTGGAGGCGTCCCGACTCCTTGAGAAGCTACCAATTGATGAGTGTGGATCGCCAGATTTTTTCCGCGTGTCACGAGCTGATCAGAAAACCGATGACAACCGGTAGATACTGCCATAAAAAGTGGGATCTTGAAAGGTGGTGCAGGATCGTTACATATCCAAGCGCAATGGTCTGTAGATCATGAATGCTTGCTTATTCGTGATGGTGAAACAAGTTACCGCACGGAAGGTAGAAAGAGCTCTATAAATTGTTCGATCAGTGGACATCGGATAAATCTACCGGCACGCCTAGCACTGTGTAGCTGCATCATAGCCGCACATCGAATCAAGTTCCATAGGTAGCCTCGAAGCTTAAAATTGGGCGACGCTCACTGAAGAAGGGGATCGATCGCTGTCTTCGACGCTTTGAAACGATGGTTGCAATCAGTGCGCCAACACATACCATGCCTGCAAGCAAAATGATCGCGCTGTCCCATAGGTGGATGCTGCGGTCCGATTGATGTTCAGGCTCCACCTTCATCTGCACCGAGTCAGGAATTGGTATCTCGCCCTCGCACGTTGGTGACGACTTGCCTCGAATACACTTACATGTTGCGCCAGGCCCCTGAGGGCAAAATCCATTCCCCGAGCAAAAGTTTGTGATCGATCCATCTGTGAAGTAGACGCCAGCCGACATCCAACACGGATCGATTGATCGCTTCTCCAGGTTTGTTACTCCGCGACTAGAGCAGTGCTCCCCAGCAAATGGCGTGCGAACCGGTGGAAACGATACTGCGTTGATATACTTCTCAGGATCCGTCAGGCATCCAGAGTCTGTCCCATCCGGGCCGCAGTTGTACGTCGGAATACTACCCGTTTGTCCCCATTTACCAGCATCCACCTTGCCATAAAGCTTCGCAACGTTTTCATCCATCCATTTGGCACGTCCCATCACTGCCTTCTTCACCGCATTGACCTGATCGTGATACGATCCAACCGCATTCACGTTCGCACACGGCACAACGTAGGCGGTCCAATCCGCGCACTTCAAGAACTGGTGGTGAATCGGAGCCGTGCTGTTGTCGACAAACTTTGCAATGGATTCATCGCTCCAAACTCCAGTGCGCAACGCCCGCCATCGCTGCGCGAGTAGTGCCACAAACTTGTAGTTCACAGTGAGTCGACTCCAAAGTAAATGCCCCGCGAACAGCCAACGAGGCTGGTTCATACCCATTCCGTATGCCAAGTTGAAATCCCACACAGGGCCGGCGTTGATCGGCTGGTCCCGATCCTTGAAGAAGTAGGTACTACGGCGATACGCGTCCGAGTTCTGCGATAGCTCCGAATGAAGCAGGTAGTCCACGAACGAGCCGAGATCGATATATTCGTCGAGTTGCTCAGTCTGGGTCATGTTCTCGTACAAGAAGCGGTACAACTGCGGCAATGGGCCCGTCGTCGGCTCCACAAAGTAGTCACGCATGGTCTGCGTCATGGCTTCTGCCTTCGGGTACATCAGCACGGGACGCGCACCGGGGCCAAACATGAGCTGGTATTGGTCCACGACGACGTTAGGCGAGTACACACCATAGTTGAGTGGGTTCAGCTGCCACGCCCAACCGCCGTTGAGCTCGCTGCGCTGACACATGTTGTTCATCTGCGCAAGACCGACGCGGTTGGGGCCATACGAGATCTTCTCCAGCGCCAGGTAGATGCCCTGGTAGCTGAGTGCACGCGTCTTGACATCACGAATGTACATCACCATGAGCCGCGTGTGCGGTGAGTAGCGCCCCGTCGACCGGAACAACCACTGCGCAAGGTGGTTACGAATCAAGCTGCCGTCAATCGTGGGGCCATTGAGTACAAACTCGCGGTCCGATGCGAAGCCGAGAAACTCGGCATCCTCCTTCAGCTTGACGTCAAACTGGTGCTTGCTAAAGCCCAAGCTCGACTGCCCGCGGTAGTGCATCTTGGAGCTGTACACGCTCGTCGGGGCATCCGCGACACAGTTCACCACGTCATCCCGCACGTGGTCCACAATCTCAATCTGCACAGCAATCTTCTTCTTGCGGCAATCCTTCGAGGGCAACGGCGCCTGCTCGCAGTCATTACCTGGAAACGCCTCCGTCTTGGGCGACAGAATCACCACAGGCAACTGAAAACAGGCTGCAATAGATAGACGCACCCCAAGACACGTGACGCATTGTTAGCTCTCCGTCGATGACTACAGCATCATCACAACCCACACACATGGGCACACGTACCAGCGTCTTTAGCGGCCGCATAGCTGGTCATCGAGGTCATCGCCACGGCGAGCAGCAGTACGAGGAGCATCGTCTTGGACCTGCTGCCAGTGTTCCCGTCGCAGCAGAAACCCGACCGCGCGCTGACCATGTTTCCCTTTCGTGCGCGAAAAACAACACTCCGAGTGTTGGTCACTTGCTTGGCCTGAAGCTTGTTTCGAAATGATCCAGGTGATGGGAGCCATGGTGGTGGGGGTAGAAAGCGAGCCAAGAAAAACCCAAACGGCAACACCATAGGGTTTGCACGTCATTTCCCTTGGTTCTGTGTTTATGTGTCGTTTTGGTTTCATGAGGTTGGTTGCCTTGCCTTGCCACCCATTTCTCCTCGTTTTGTTGTTACTGTTTTTTTCGTTTCCTGAGGTTTTCTTTCTCCTGCTCGGGTTGAAGCCACGTACGCTGACCTTCTGGCCTCTTGATCTGGGCGATTCCTTGGGAGGTATTTGGGTCGGATGGATGACACGGTTTGACTACCTCGGCCAATGGCAGTGGATTCTTTTGTGGGCAGTTTGGCTATGATATTTGCTGTGACTTACACAGTGTACTGGTCGTTTGTCGCAGGAAATAGAAGCCATCACGATCTTATGTGGTATACAAACGCCTAGATCACCACGTTTTAGTCGGAAGTTGTCACCCCGCTTGTAAGGTTTTTGTCTGCTCACATGCCGTTTAGGTACTGTAACGCAGTGTTTTTCAACGCACGTACCAGTTGGAGATCCACATGGCAGGGTTGAGCAGGGCGGCAGTAATTATTAAATCCTACAGGCCATTCTGTGACGACGGGACACGAACATACGGCATCCAATTCCACAACAAATCCAAATACAAAGGTGATCCTCTCGTTCGGTCCTTACAGTACTGTAGTATCTTTTGGTGAAGAGACGTTTGGTGGAATAATCCTCAGAACGGCATGAATGGAGCAGAGAGGAATGGAGAACGCGCCAGGAAACTGGGGCTGAATACGATAAAACCCTTATGCATCCATCAATAAATACGCTGGAAGCTCACCTCTATGCGGACTTGCATGTCACAGCGGCTTGGGTGGCGCCATGACGGTGAGGAGGGCGGCTGCTGTTTTGGAGATGGCGTCGTTCTTAGCGCGATCAAAGGCCGTGGAACGCAGCAGGTAGAGCACGGAATGGAAGGAATGCACATGCTCTACCCCATGCAACTCCACGTTCAAGTCCACGTAGCGCACGAGCATGGCCAACAGCGTGAAGGCATCGCGCACAAGCGTGACCCGTGGCGAGGAGGCCAGTAAGCGCTCACGGGCGTCATACCCAAGTGTGCGGGCATCAAATGTCTCGTGATGCAGCAGCTGCGCAAGATAGAACACAATCGAGTGGTCATTCTCGAGGTCGCTTGGTTTCTCACGCGTGCTTTCCAGTACGAACCGCACACCTCGCGATGGATGCGACACGATGATGGCCGTGAACACGTGGATGATCATGCTCTGCAGCGGTCGCATACGCTCCAGGTCACTGGCTCCGACGCGAATGCTTAGCATCTTGGCACACCGGTTAAACAGCAGAGTACGCCGAGAGGAGGCATCAATCTCGGGGAACACGTCGGGTACGTGCAGTACGTTGGCCAGGATACCAAGTGCTCGGGTCTTGAGCGCGACGCCCATGCTCTTAGGCGCCAGCACGACGTCCTGGAGCACGCTCCCCGTGATGAGCGCACGGAAGTCGGTCCGTACGGACCGACTAGTGACGCCTAGGTCCACCCAAAGCGCCAGTACGGCGAGCCCGCAGTCCACGACACTGGCCTGGTTTAAATTGTTCTTGATCACGCGGCACAGCGCACTGAGTAGCTTGGCGCGCACCTGCATCTGGTCGGAGTGCTGGTCTTGAGTCACCGCGGGTGAAGAGGCAGCAGATAAGGAGGAGGAGGAGGAGTGTGGGCGGTGAGACGATGAATACTCCTCCTTGCGACTGGATAGGTATTCATCCAGAGACGTGAAGCGAAGTCCCGATAGAGAGATTCGAGGGTGCTCCATCGCATTGGAGGTGGTGATCGACGCTGCCGTCGCTGAGGAGGACGAAGACGTCGATCCTGAGGAGGAGGACACGAGCAAGAGTTCCTGGAAACACGCGGAATGGGTCATGACAAAGTAGAGCAGCCGCATCACACCGCAGAGCAGCTCGACATCCAAATCTGTGGGCGCAGCGAGGTATCGAATCAGCACGGGTGCCAGTGCCGTGGCCGTGGCTTCGCCGCGGATCATTTTCGCGAGGATATCGTGAAGATCCTTGGCGCGTTCATTGGCGTAGGCAGTCTGGGTGAGGTTGACCTCTTTCGCAAACGTCATGAGCGAGGCGTTTGCTTGCGCCTGTGCCTGACCAGCGATCTGAGAGAACACACTCTGCGTAAACCCAAGCGAGCCAGCAGAATCGTGCTGGAATTGACTCGCACGCTGCTCCTCGGACATTTGCCTGTTTCCCGTTAGCGCGCTGCTCTCGAGCGAGTCAACCGCTGGTTCACCGCCTTTGGTGGGCGTTCCAATAGCGGATACGATCTGATTCGAGCCCTTGAACAGAAGCAGGAGCTCCCGTGAGGCCTTGTCCATCAGCATGGATAAGAGTGCACAGTTGGTTCGCACAAGTCGCTCGGTTTCCGAAAGCTCCCCCGAATGGCTCGAAACCTTGCTCCTCGCCACGGACATGTCCGTGGATGCATCCTCTTGAGAGACGGATGCCGCAGCAGCAGAGGTAGTAGTAGTGCTAGCCGTGGAGGGCGCTGACGTACTGGTCGATGGCGCCGGCTTGCTCAGCTCGCGTTGGGACATGTGCGCCATCTTCGTCTGGCTGGCGGCAAACAGCACGCTGTCATGCTTCCTCTTCTTGGTGGCCAGCAGTCTCTTCTCGGCGTCGATCCGCTTCTGCTCCAGCAGCTGCTTCTGTCGTAGTTCGTCCAGCTCCCGCATTGCGCGCAGCTTGACGCGGTCGGCGTTCTTGAGCTGTTCGGTCAAGAACGACAGTCTGGACTCGAGCAATGCGACCTGCTTGCCCATCTCTTCCTCCTTCTTGCGGCTCTCGAATTGGATCTCTGCCTCGATGGTCGCCATATTCGCGCGCAGCTCAAAGTTCTCCTCCGTGGCCTCGCCCAATTTGCCCTGCAGAATGTGCACAAGCCCATCGACGTCACCCTTGTCGCTCTCCAGCTTGGATAAGCGCTCTTGCAACTGTAGTAGTAGTAGTGTTTTTCACATCAAGAAGAAAGAGTGAGCAGCGCCCACTCCGGATGCAATGATCCGATGTCCTTGCCCCACGCGCGAATGGCATATTGCTAGAGCTAATACCCAAGGCAGAGGAGCAGGCGTACCTGCTGTGCGTCGCCACGTGCATGCACCTGCGCATCATGCATACCCGCTCCAAACATGGATCACCCTTAGTTACTTTCCTTTTTCGTGTCGCAAAATGCGGCAATCACGCGCGGGAGGTATACGCTGCACGGCCAAGGAGTATACGCCTATCCCCCGATACAAAAATACCGGGAAAGTCGCTAACCTCGGGCTCCACTAAAGTTAAAATTTCGACTTGGTTTCGAGTACTGCTGGTGCCCAACCAAAACGCAAAAAACACAGCTCACAACCGTAATCGCCATCAATTAGCCACACGTTGATAACCATGGCGGAGCAGAAGCTGAACGATGCCGTGAGCAAGATGATGGACTCGCTGGACCGCAAGGTGCTGCGGGACTTCCAGGTGCGTAGCTGGCAACTCATGGACATTGACTGTGCTGCATCCCTCTTCCTAATATATCACTGCGTATGGCACACTCACTCCTCGTTGGGCGCGTGTTGACTGGGACCCACCTCATAGAAAAACGGATACACGTGCTCGGCCAAGTGCTTTGACAATAAGAACTGGAGCTCGGAGCAGGTGCAGCAGTGCGTGGAGCGCTGTCAGATGCCCATGCAGCAGGTCCAGAACTATGTGCAGCAGGAGATGCAGTCCTTCCAGGTGCGTCATGTCGCGAAGGGCAGTGCAATCCAATGGCGGCGAGAAGGATGAGCCCCTCGAGTGAGTGAGTGCTGCACTACTTATTAACTGGTGGTGAACTGAATCTGTGCGGTATTGTTGCATGTTGCTGGGCACGAGTAGGGCCGGATCCAGCGCTGCGCCATGGAGTGCCAGGACCGAGCGCGTGATTCCTTGCCCTCCAACGGCACGCAGCCAAGCGAAGCCCAGATGGCGAGCGTGGAGAAGGACATGCAAACGTGCTTTAATGCGTGTATGGACACGCACATCAAGCTGCTCCCGGCAATCCATCAACGCGTGGCAGATGCCGTGAAGCAGACCCAGCAGGGATAAGTGGAAGGGGGTGGCTTGATCTTGTGTTCGCATGCCCCTGCGGTTGTGAAAGGAATAGAATTCTAAGCCACAAGCACTCTTTCAAAGCGCAAAGGCACTCGAATACAGAGGCCCTTTTGATCAAAATCAACAGCGAGCAAGTGGGAGAGAGAGAGACGCGTTAGCAGGTTGTGTATTTTAGATTTACAAGTTCTGTAGGTGAGGCTAGGAGGAGGAGGAGGAAGAGGACGAAGCAAGGCAATGACCAACATGGCCATAGGCTCGGGCCATCCCATCCCCGCGGCATCTGTCCATTATAGTGCCGTAATTTCGCGATCGGATGCCCCCGGTGACATGCCCGAGTGGGTGCCAGCGTTATAGTCCTGGTGATCATCGCGGGATAAGACGCTGACACTGCCGACGGAGGACAAGGTCGAGTCCGATGGAGAGCGCTGCCTCGCTTCACTGGCGGCGTCGCGGTTCCTCTTGCGGTCCGAACCGGCCGCTGCCATGCGTGCGCGCTGCTCGCGTCGACGGCGAAGCATCCACTCGTAGGTGCCATACCCGAGGAAATGCAGGTACACGTGGAAACCCAGGAGCACAAAATACATGACCGTGCAGGGCACGGAGACGACCAGGCACAGGACCAAGACGACCTGGATGTTGGTCAGGGTCGCGCTTTCGGCCTCGAACGGGAGTGTGAGCCACACCAGGCAGAAGGACGCGTATAGCACCTGCGCCACAAACTGAGTCGTGCCTGATCATATCGTACGAGGGGAGAGGTAGGTATATAACACCGGTCGTTCAAGTCAGCGAGCCATTCATCTAGGGTAGGACGTTTAATAACGTATAGTCCAAGGGATGCGGGTGTACTACCTACCTGTGCATGCAATGGTGAAGAATTGCGCGTAGTTGGACTTGCCCACGCAGGTCTGCAGCCTACATACTCACCCATAGTGCAATCGTATGGGGTCAGGGTATGCTTGTAACGTCGATAAGCATATACCTTTTGAGAGGGCGTATTCATACCAGGTGCAGTGGTGATCCAGGCCAGGTACGGACTTGCGACAGACTGCGCAGTACCGCGTCTTCTCCCAACGAGGACCCGAGAGCTTCCACCAGAGCCATCCGTTAGGGAGCGTTTCCTACAGCACACCACACAGTGCATAGATTAGAGAGTCGGCCAGCCATGGTGGGGCATTGTGGACAAGCATGGCGACTGCAGGCGTACCGAGACATCACGCGCCGGGTCAATACGCTCACAGGAAACCCAGGACGCCACCAATAGCACCATGCATGGGATATGAATCGCTAGTGCTGCCTGCGTCTGCAATCCCGCGAACAAGTGAACCAAACAATCACATATCCGCACACACCGCAATAGTTAGCAGCAGTCAGGCTTATCTACGCCTACTTTTAAAAAATTAAGCCCCCCCCCCACTTCATCCATCCAGTCGTACCAATGCGAACACGCCCTGTGACGCCTCATTCTCTTCATGCAGCAGCAGACTGATGGCCGCCACGTAGAACAAGGCAGCCGACACCAAATGGCCAATGCACGCGACGCCCTGGTCCATGGAGTAGGGTCGTTCCAGACCATTCGTGCGCACGGGGCCCAGCGGCACCCGCAGGTTGTCCCCCGAGCCCGAGGATGGCAGACGATCCACAGGCGCCGCGGGCGAGGAAGAGGCTGATGTAGCATCGCAGAAGGAGTCGTGGTCCGTTCTTGTGGGGCCACCTATGGGTGGCTCTTGCATGAGGCCCTCGCCGATCGTAATCGTGGCCGCGGTGGCACCATGCACGACGTGTGCCGCCGCCGATTGCTTCATTACCTGCGTCGGCTACCCGATACAGACCCTGTAATACGCAGTCGTAGTCGTAGACGTAGAGGTCGAGGTAAGCTCAATGTGATGGTGTTGGCTAATAGCGCGACTGCCGATCGATGGCGGCGACCGCTGCTTGGGCTCGTGGGGCGATGAGAAGAAGCAGAAGAACCGCTCACAAAAAGTGAGCAATCGGTTGGGGGGAGGGGACAGCTAAGTGCGTGCTAAGTGCGTCTCCAAGTAGGTACAAATCAGTTGAGCAGCCGAAGAACGTATTATAGTACATCAGTGGATCGACTGGTGTCATTGTGGGTATGATTGGGTGATGCGCACTGAATTTGGAGGTGCGGGGGTTTCAAAATGTAGCCAAATCAGTTTAACGTGGCATTGGCGCGAGTCAAAATCCATCACTGCTGGTGCGCTACAGTATGGAGGAGACTGTCAATGGTGGTGCGGTTGCGTGGTTGCTCTCTGCAGCCAACACCACTGCAAATCACATGTGGTACATATGGGACGAGAATACACACAGCCACACACACGCATGCTTAGACTTCTTGCCGATTGCAAGAATACAGCAATGATGCATTAGTCGTTGGTTGGGACGCTCAAGATCATGACAGTTTCGAATTCTTTAACAAAAGTGCATGGCTTTGGGGAGATTCTTTTATATGCCCTTGGGCGGGGTGTCGCAACTTTCACGTTCAGCGCTGCACGAGCACGGGGTACACGTTGTTCCATTACCACCGCCCTTCTTCCAAACCATCAACGGTCTTCTTGGTGGTGCTCGGAATGTTCGACGTACGCTCGTCCTACGGTTGGACTACAAGCATTATAGTGGTGGAAACTGGCGTTGATCTACAGGGCTCGAGCTTTGCCGGTTCCATTTCGGGCGCCATTGAATATTTGGAACCCATCGACACATCACTATTAGGGACGCGTACTTCCCAGGAGAGTACTGTACCACTCGAGTCCCACGAATCGCAGGTGTATGTAAGAGGCGGGCGGGTAGAAGTTGGATGGAAGGTGGTATGCTGTTATGTACCGTATATGGCCGGAGTGTGTGTGCGCGAGCATCAGCAGAGAACGAGTGTTCGACAGGCGGGCCAAGAAGTGCTGTCATTCCAGCTTTCTGTCTACGAACAGGATACCTGTAGCCATGATAGTGGTGCTTACTCGCGGGTCCATCGAAACGAGCGCCAATGCTGGTGCAGGGTGGGGGTGGGGGCGGAGGGAGATGCCTTAGCAGTCGCACTGGTGGGTATTCAACTATTAGATGGGCATATGTTGCCTTCGCAATAAGTCCCGGTGTAGGTCTCCTCTCGGCTTGTTCTTCTTCTTCGATCGCTTATTCTTATTCCTTGCTTGACAGTTGAAAAGTGAGCCGACTGAAATCTGAGGCCAAATCGGGGTGCGCCACTTTTGACCCCTGCTCCACTCGGAGCCTCTCCACATACATAGCTGTCTACGTCCACGTTCACGTGCATCGAGGGCAGCCCCAGTGATCTCCCCCTCACGAGAGTTTTTGCCCTCGAACTTAATATCAAATGTTCTTGACCATCACAAGTGTCACCTGCCAACTACCGTCTGTTGGATCATCCAACAGGAATGGCTACATCCAGCATAGCATGTATGTATGTAGCCATTCCATTCCCGCTGCACGCCTTTTCGTGTATTATCCAATCAGTAATCTTGAGAGATCTGTTTAAGCCAATCAAATTCCCCGCCCATCCTCACTTCGTCCTTCGTCAGAAGGACGAGCAGCCCAACAGTCCAATAGCTCAACAGTATACAGTATCACCACATTCCAAGCTCACTTGCGCTGGCCATGTTGATGTGGTCACGTGAAAAATGTTTGTGTATGGTAGTGACCTTACGCAGTCCTTTGCCTCCACAGTTCGAACTGCCTAGGCTACGACCAAACGATGCAAAGTAAAACATTTTTTAAAAGCCACATGTTTCTACGCCAAATTGTAGAAATCGAGTATCGCATAGATTTAACATCATGTGAACAACAACCTTTGAAATGCTTGGCATTCGCACTAAATTGAGGGAACACACACATCAGCACAGGTGGGTTTGGGAGTGATGCTCACGCGGGTTCTGGGGCGTTGGACCAGGGACCCAAAAAAACCAATGCCGCCTCAAGCCGGCCCTTGCTCATCTTCTCAACCTTGTGTGAATGCTGAGCGTTTCAACGGTTTTCATTCACATGAAGTGTGCGAGTTGATCACGCTACCCACTCTCGACCGTGTTTTGCGAAATCCACGAAAGGGCAAATATTATGGTAACGTTCACGTAAAGTAGCAATCGTAATCAGGTACCTTTTCGCGAAGAGGTACTTGATTATTGACGACCCAAACGCACTTTGACGACCGATACTGTCTCTACTTTTCCCAAGAGCAAACAGTATTGCGGGGAAGCGGTGCGTGATTAAATTTTAGTAGTCCATACCCCAAAGGGTCAACTCTTCTCTTGATTGAAGCGACAAGCCTTCATTTCAGCATTTGCCTCCACGTGAGCACTCGCCAGTGCATTGAGCTTCTTCTAGTTTGCAGCATCCGAGCCTCAGTCATGAACTACACAGCATTTATGGCACCACCACCGCGCGTGCGTCAGTCTGCGCTTCGCCACCCCTCGGACCAGCGCGGCTCGCTCAAGCTGGTGCGCAACCTGCCGTTCGCCTTGCTCAAGCGCCAGGCACTGCGTCAGGAACTGCCATTGGATGTGCGCGTCTCGGCCTCAATGTCCTCAGACAGCGATGGTCATGTCGTATACCATTGCACCATGCAGAACGTGACCGTGTCGACCCGACAGCCCTGGGTCGTC
>JAADWT010000049.1:0-44196 GCA_023336285.1 Pythium grandisporangium
AAGGGTTCTCAAATAAGGCTACCTATCCTACTTCCTACTTTTTTATGTGTTTCCTGATTTATCCTTCCTAAACAACTCCGGTCGGGCTCACCAACTCCACGCCTTGGCCATTCTGCCCTGTCGGGCTAAGCAACTCCACGCCTTGACCATTCTGCCCCGTCGGGCTAAGCAACTCCACGACTCGACCATTCACACTTCACGAAAACTTCTGCCACTGCACCACACTGGCGCTACTTTAGATAATATTGGTTTTGCGTGTAGGCCTACCGCAGCGAAGGCAGCACTGTTAGAGCTCGTAGCTCACAACAAACCCAAGCCGATATACCACTCGACTACTATTGCTGTCTCGTATGGGCACTTGGTTTATTTTACTCCCCCATACCACCCGACTTTGCAGCCAATAGAGCTGATATGGGGCATGGTTAAGGGGGGGGGGATTGTGAGTTCCCCACCCAAGAATGCGACCGACACGATCAAGAAGATCCATGATAGGCTCAAGAAGAGCGAGAGGGCGTGGTTAGATGTGTATCGTCACAATCAAAAAGCGGAAGACGCATTTTGGACCGCTCAAAATAGCACAGACATGTAGATTTTGGCAACATGAGCCACCCTCTATAAACACATAATCCAAGCAATTCCCAAGGCGTCACGTTAATTTGAATATTTACGTGACGAGTCGCGAAAAATACCTTTCCCATGCACAGGATGTGATTCTTCCGGATTGATCAATCAACGGCTGCCCGTTCTTCAACCCTTATCCCCAAGGATTCAGGTGGGCGAGAGGCCTTGCGGAAACGGCCGTATCTCTAAAACGGCTGTGATTCAGCTCAAATAGACCACGGATTCACAATCCAAACCCGAAATTACCCCCTATATCTTGCTATCGTCACAGGATTCTTGAAAATTGACCGATTTATACACCGTCAGATTCTGTGCTCATGACATCTGAAAAGTACAATAGTGGTGGAATCAATTTATTGGTACCAATGGCCGTAAAATACGATAGTGTCCACTAATAGAATAAACGTTCTAGCCATCTGTTATTTTTAGAGCTGGGATTGGCTATAAATGCCTGTCCACTATAACAAGAAGCCACTACAACAAAAGTAAAAGGCGGTAGGCGGTAGCATCGTTTTGTTTCGCGCGGCGTCAATTTACCGAGCCGTCCACATGAGCAAAGTTGATGCCATGACGCTCCAGCAATTCCGTGATTTCCTCGATGTACTACACGCACAACGAGGAGAAGGTTACATTCCGTTAGTTTCTTCGAAGGATGGTAGGAGTAGACACTACAACGAACACAACCGCAACTTCTGGGAATCCTCACCATTGCCCGAGCATCCAGCCTGTCCTGGGCTCGCTTTCCTCGAACGGACGTGCGGAAGTGAACTAGCCAACGCTCGCTCGGAGCCACAGTAACAGTGCACATGAGATCACTTCGCTCATTTTGATGGACACCATGGTTGGGTCCCTCCGCGCTGAACCGGAGCAGACCGTTCCCTCGCGGAGTCTGGCGCGCCCTCACCTCAGACGGGGTAATAGGGATTCCAGCACTGACAGCAGCACCACCACTACTAGAACCAGGGGTTGCACCAAGAGTTGCAGCCACGCTTCGCCTTGGGGCACGGTGAGCTAGCTCAGGGTACAATGCCATTGCCATAGCATCGAGTGCCTGCACAAATACACGCACATCACGGGAGCGTAGTTGTGGTGGGAGGCGCACGTTGAGATGAAGAGGCCACTCCAATTCCTCAAACACGGTCGTGCTGGTGGTGGCCAGCGCTGCCGCGGGTACAAATGTTCTGGCGCGGTCCTCGGTTTCGAGCACGAGGAAACCCAGGGGAGCATCGCTCACGGCGCCGGACGAGCGACCGTGAATGCGTACTTGCGTATGGAGGTGAAGCATGTTGGTGAGAAACATGTAGTGGGCACCAAGCATGTTGCGAAGCTGACGGCAACGAATCAACACCACACAAAAAACGAGTGGATCAGACAACAGGTGCAATCACTGGCATGGCTAGACCAGACCGGAAAGGGACCAGAAAGGAGATCGTACCAATGGAAACAGCGCCAGTGCGATGGCAGAAAAGAAACCTGTGGTAGTCACAAGACGCAGCGAGCTGTCGTTGTCCAGCGCGGATGCCACGTAGTACGTATACACTACCAACATGAGCAGCAACAGTTTTGCAAGCTATCGGTGGGCACCAGCATTAGATACCGCGACGAACGACGCACGTGCGGTCAATAACTGGGGAGTCCTCTTTCGCAAAATCATCCAACAGCGTCCAGACCTTACCGTGGTGCCTTCATACAGTAACGTCAATCGCCCCGGCTTCTCGTCGTCGCTGTACCCATGTAAACCTTGCCGCACAATCACCTGGGCATCGCACATATACACAAGCCACGATCGAGAGCCCCGTGAGCGACCACGACTCGGTTCTTTGACCTTTTCCAACAGAGGACGTGGATGAAGAGCACGAGGCAGCACGCACCCCTCGCAGGACATTCCCCGCCGAGTCCATCCAAATGAGGAAGCAGATGCCAAAGAGCCATGACGGCCACTGGCAGAGGAAGAGGGAGAGACCCGAGACCCGCAGCGCGATCCACAAGAGCCCTGCGCGTGAGACTAGCGCCGTCTGCCACATCATCAGTGCCTTAGCTTCGTGGGTCCAGCTGACAGGAGCGTCACCGCAGAGTCAGTTATGTCAAAGGACATGTGCCCGTCCTTTGGCAGGCATGATGACGCTGAGAGGAGGCAATGGTGATGACTACGTACATCCATTTCTTGGGCGTGAACCGCTGTAGCAGGAAGAAGATACTGCGCGTGATGGGGTACGCCAACACGGCCGAGAGAAAGAAGAGGAAGATGGAGACGTACATCTGCAGGCGGAAGAGCTGCGCATTGTCCCACCACTCCGCCCACCCATCCAGCGCGATTACGCAAAAGTCGCCGTTGGCCATGGTGCGCGCGCCTCCAGTCCGCTTTTGCGTCGCTCCATGTGATGTTTGGTAGTGACAAAAAGAGCTTCACCTGCTCAACTGGCGTTTTTATTGGCACATAATCATTCGTATCGACATTTCATTGGTTGTAAATGGGTTACTGGAGTTGGCCTGGAATATGCAGTGGATGGAAGGAGATCGACCACAAGAGATGCGCTCTAGCTATCCGCGAGCTCCTCATCGCTAAATGACTCAATATCAAAGTCGTCTTCGACATCGCCGCCGCCCACCAGCGCCTCCTGCTCCTTACGGACGCGACGCAAATGGGCCCGACGCTCGCGCTCGCGCATGCCATCCAGCTCCGCCTCGAACTCTTTCTCCTTTTCTTCCCGCTCCGCCTTGAGCTCCTCATTGCTGATCGAGCACACACATTATAACGAGGCCACCATACAGATACACGTCAGCACTCATAATCACAAAGGTGCGCGTCAACCGGCAGTACTCGGGAATGTAGAGCAGCGACTCACCTAGGCACCAGGTCTTTGGACAAGCAGCACTTGGCACAAATGTTCTTATCCTGCAGCCAAGACAGGAAACGCCAATCAAGAGCAAACGTCCGCATACAGTGAGTTACATGCATGAGTCTCGCTTAACGCACCTACATTCATCGTGACTGCATCCAACAGGAAGCCTTACCTTTGCGCAGCCATTGCACACCACGTGATACGCAGAGGTGACAGTCTTTTGATGGCACTGGGAACTGCAGACGATCATTCACAGGCGGATACACACAGCACTCAGTCGTTAACAATAGCGGGCCCCCAGTACATATGTCGTCGACCCGCTCCCCCGCTGCACCACGTACCAGGAACCAGGCTTGGTCAGCGGCTTGTACTTGCGGTATTTCTTGCGCCACTCAATCTGCGCGTGACACTTGTCACAGAGCCCGCGGATCGGCATGGCCAGGATCTTGTCGGTCTTCTTGGACTTGGGGTTGTGCCGGAACGCGAAGCTGTTTAGGTGTTTGGGCGCACCCTTCTTGACGTTGCCTCGCTGGGAGCTCATGCTGCTCGCTTGGTCTACTGGCGGTGGTGGTGGCGACGGCGAATGACGTGGGTGCCAGCGCTGGTGCGGGCGACTCGATTCAATCAATGCCTGCTCAGCACTGCCTTTTTGTTCTCGCCATTCAACCATAAGACGGTACTGACCCCAACCAAATACAAGACTGTCTAAACAATAACCGTTAAATCAGTAGATAAGGTTCAGAGGCGGGACAATGCACCAGTCAGCGATGCTTGCGCGCATGACCGCTCAAGATCGCGCGAACCGCGATGCGCTGCTCATCCTCGTGGATTCCACGGGGATCCCTGTACTGGTGAGAACGTATGGCGAGGTGCAACGCCCGCCCAGTGCGGCCGTGGGCATTGCGAGTGCGGTCTTCCAGGCCGCGCGATCCGGTGATGCCACTGAACTCGCCTGGCTGCGATCGCGCCATCGCCACATTGTCTACGTGCCCACGGAAGAAGACTTTTTGCTCATACTCGTGTCCGAGAATGACCTCGAACACCGCATGCACCACCAGTCGATGTGTCGTACGCTGCAGCTGGTGCTTAGAGTACTACAGCTGACGATCGGGATGACATCGCTCGCTACGATGGATACCTCCCAACTCCGCGCCTCCATCTCCGCCCACGTCACAGTCATCGACTATATAGTGACGCAATATAACAACGACATGAGACTGTGCAGTGGCGCTCCCGTTTGCGTACCGACAGTCGCTGCTACAGATGAGCTGTGTGATCAGAAGGCTCTGCTCCACGGCATGTGGCTACGCTCAAACATCGTGGTTCGTGAGACGGCCTCGCACCGCTGTTCATTCGCGGCTCGCGATCTTGTGTTACTGTGCCTACTTACTGATTGCATACGCGGTGGTGATGGGAAGCACCTCGGGGTTGAAGCCACCGTGGAGATTGGTCGTAAGCCGGTCGAAGTCATTGCTGTTGCTCACAGAGGCGATTTCGACGAGGGGGACGTGTTCTTCGGCATTTTCTCGGTGAATGCGACACCAGAGGAGATTCAAGATGTGCAGGTACGTGCAGCCATGTCATACCCCCCACGCCCCTGCCAACAATCAAAGTTTAACTCACCAATGAAACGGCTTGTTGGCAAAGAACGCTGGCACTATTGCAGCAGGTTTTATTGAGGATGTAGCTCCTCGCGCTTCAGTGCACGTGGTGCTTGAGTCTCAGCTCCCCACCGGCTTCCTCTGGTATAACGCTTTGCTGCTACTTGCGTTGCATGGTTCTGGATGATGGCGATTAAGAAGCGTTGAGTATCTCCTCCTTCGTTCAATACGCACAGCTGCTACGTCATGAAATCGCACCAAGCGGAACGCACAGCTTCGGGAGGCGGCCGCGTGATCTGTGTTTGCACCACAAACTGGTCTAACGCGTTGGCACGTAGCGACCAAGCGATAAACAAGACAGCGTTGACGTCGGAGTGGATCAATGAGCCGTTGGCACATCGCCTTCTGACCCAATTTGCATCAGGGCGAGCTAACGCGCCATGTGATGGGCTCCTTGATTACCGGCGCGACGAAGAGGTGCGTATTGTGGTCCGGACTCGCTCGATGACACTCATTCCTACTACGCAGCCTCAGTGTTCCTAATTCCTTGACACTGTGGTTGCTCATTCTGTAGGTTTGCACCCTCCTGCACTGCGTTCGTGCCCCACTCACGTTTTACGTTGTATGCGGTGGACACCTCGGGTTTGGCGAGGCCGTTCAGGTGGGTGACACTCTAGCGTCCACCTTCTTGTGCACGCAGTGGTGACCTTGCCCAAGCAGCAGCAAAATCCACAAGGCGCCATCCCATTCACTGCATCGATACATTGAATATAGATATATGCAGCAGTACTAAGAAATAGTGCTGCTTAACGCCTACTGAGACCAACGCCGCGCGCTCGTCGCCCAATTCCACGTTACAGTTAGATACGATTGCTCAATTCGGACTTGGTCGCATACGCAGCAATGTTGTCGATCGTGGTTTTGGCTATGTTGTCCACAGCCTCCTTCGTGAAGTACGCCTGATGGCCCGTGATGATCACGTTCGGGAACGTGAAGAGCCTGGCAAGCGTGTCGTCCGGGATAAGTTCATCCGAATGATCCGAGAAAAAGAACTCGTCCTCCCCTTCGAACACATCAATGCCCACAGAGCCGATCTTCCTGTTTTTGAGCCCATCAACGAGCGCTCCCGTCTTAATCAAAGCGCCTCGACTAGTGTTGATGATCATGACACCTGCAGGGAACGAAAGCATGAGGATAATTACACAGTCCAAGTCCACGCGTGAAAAGCGATATATCGTTTCAGTAGCCAAAGACAGGGATCTCCGCTTTACCTTCTTTCATTTTGCTCACGCTCTCTTCGTTGACGACGTGGCGCGTGCTGGGAAATAGGGGGCAATGAAGCGAAATAATATCTGATCGCGCCCAAATCTCATCCAGCGAGACATACTGAACGCCGTATCTCTGCGCCTCTGGGTTCTTCACTACGTCGTACCCCAGTACCGTGCACCCAAAGCCGCTGCAGATGCGCGCGAACAGAGCGCCGATCTTGCCTGTGCCAATGATGCCGACAGTCTTGCCGTTCATGTCGAAGCCCAACAAGCCCGAGAGACGGAAGTTGAGCTCGCGCGTGCGGTTGAAGGCGCGGTGGGTGTTGCGGTTGAGCGTCATCACCAGCGCAGCCGCATGCTCTGCCACGGCAAAAGGCGAGTATGCCGGCACGCGCATCACGGGGATATCGAGCTCGTTGGCCACGTCCAGGTCGACCATGTCGTATCCGGCGCAGCGCAGGAAGAGCGCGCGTGTACCTTGTGCGTGAAGCTAATACATGCACCCGATCCGATATGTTAGCGGTCATTGCGCAACTCCACACGAGCAGTTACCGCGAATTGGTTGCTTGTCGTACACATCTCGGCATGCACTGTAGAAAGACTGACCTTCTTGAGTACGGCTGCATCGGCGTTATCGTTGACAAAGATCACGACGGCCTCGCAGTCGTTGGCGAGGGATGCGGTCTGCTCACTCAGACGGTGCTCGAAAAACCTGCGCACCAGCGACCAAACACATTCACATCAGCCACGTGAAAGAATCAGAGCTCCGAGAAACAGCACCCTTGTCACCCCAGTTGTTGCTGCCGCATGACAAAGCCGGCGGCGTACCGCAACTCGTGGTGCGGAGTCATTCCTTGCTCCTGCGCGATCGCCTTCATGGAGGCGACATCGTACGAGTGCGACGAGAAGAAGGCGATGCGCATCGGATCACGCGCTGATGCGGAGCCGACTTGCAAAGCGGACTCCTGCTGCGTTGACTGACAGAAGCTGCGTGGAGTTGCAGCTGCCATCGGCTGCGGGTGGCCACGCGCGACGATGGGAAGCGCATGCTCCCAGCGGCGGGACCCCGTCGACAACAGGCAGCTCTGGCTGCTTGGGGTCGCCTGTCGCCTCAGCGCAGCAGCGACACGCGCGGCAGATCGATACGCACTGCTCCATCGCGCCATCGTTGACTGTACAGGTCAATGCTCGTCAACGCGTTGCGGTGGCTCTCGATATCAGATGTGGAGTGAACACAGACTACAGCATCGGCACCCGACCTGGTACAGTTTGTAAAGAAATGCGGTATCCACACGGTAAAAACACAACTTCTGACACCCCTGCGCTTTTATTCCACGAATCAACGAGCCAGAGAATTGGAATCACCACGGCGAAAAGCCATGGTGGTCAGCGTCAGTGACTATTCCAGTACAGCGTATCAATAGCATGGCTGAAATGGCGGATACATTTGAATAGAATCTTTAGTTGTGTATTATAGAACCCCCGACTTTAGCGGGGCAAGAGCAAACAGCATACAAGACATGCACCCACGGCCAAATCCGAGCGCACCGCCGTCTTAGACACGGTTCTTGAGCTCGTCCTTAGCCACGTAGGCCTTGATATTGCCCATGGTGGTCTTGGCGATGTTGCTCAGCGCCTCCTTGGTGAAGAAGGCCTGGTGGCCCGTGATGATCACGTTCGAGAAGGTGAAGAGCCGTGCCAGCGTGTCGTCGGGGATGAGCTCACCCGAGTGGTCCGAGTAGAAGAACTCGCCCTCGCCCTCGAATACGTCCAGGCCCACGCCGCCAATCTTGTTCGCCTTGAGGCCCTTCACCAGCGCCTTGGTGTCGATGAGACCGCCCCGGCTCGTGTTGATGATCACCACACCTAATATAAAGGACAGATTCCCAGCAAAATGCACAACATTTGTCAGCAAAAAGCGCACTAGAATGACCGTCATCTCTCAATCGACGACCCGCATTGGATGGCAGAAGAGGGTACCGTACCTTCCTTCATCTTGCTCACGCTCTCGTCGTTCACGATGTGCCGCGTGTTGGGGAACAGCGGGCAGTGCAGCGAGATGATATCCGCTCGCGCCCAGATTTCGTCCAGCGACACGTACTTGACGCCATAGCTCAATGCCTCCGGGTTCTCCATCACGTCGTACGCCAGAACGGTGCAGCCAAAGCCGCTGCAGATGCGCGCAAACAGAGCGCCGATCTTGCCCGTGCCAATGATGCCCACGGTCTTGCCGTTCACGTCAAAGCCCAGCAGCCCGGCCAGGCGGAAGTTGAGCTCGCGCGTGCGGTTGTAGGCGCGGTGGATGTTGCGGTTGAGAGTCATCATGAGCGCGGCGGCGTGCTCCGCCACAGCGAAGGGCGAGTACGCGGGCACACGCAGCACGGGGACGCCGAGCTCCTTGGCCACGTCTAGGTCGACCATGTCGAAGCCGGCGCAGCGCAGGAACAGCACGCGCATACCACCGGCGTGCAGCTTGCGCAGTATCTCGCCGTCGGCCGTGTCATTGACGAAGATCACCACGCCCTCGCACCCCTCTGCGAGCGGCGCCGTCTGCAAGTCGAGACGGTTGGTGAAGTAGCTACGCATCCAAATACACGAGACATACAGCCAATCCATAGCGCGAGGTGAGAAAGCCATACGCCTTCACGCTGCAATGCCTGCATGGCGCAAAGAAAACAGAGAACTCACGCAAACTCGTGGTCCGGGGTCACGCCCTCGGCCGCGGCCGTCTCGTTCATGGACTTGATGTCGTAGCTGTGCGTGGAGAAGAAGGCGATCTTCATGGCTGCTTGAAGGGGGGGTTGAGTAGCTTGAGTAGCTTGAGTAGCTTGAGTAGCTTGAGTAGCTTGAGTAGCTTGGGTTGCTGCTTGGGGATTGCTGGGCAAATTGCGTTATGGCTGGATCGCCGCTGCTCCAGCGCGGCGGGTGGGTGCACACGAGCGGAGGACAGACACAAAGAACCTGCGGCACCACGGCGCTGCTTGGGGGTGGGGACGACGACGGCGCCTCAATGGCGTAAAGATATGCGCCGGCCTAAAGATTCGATGCGCGGATGTGGGATGTGGGACGCGACGAGACGGAATACCGGTAAAATATCGGTGAATGCGTGCTCAAGTCTGCGCCTCGACAGAGTGACATGGACAGACCGAGTGCCCTCATGATTCATTCACACACCGCCAATACGAATACGAAGCCGCGGGGGCAGCAATGGACACGGTCGTCGAGGCGTTGCTGCAGCGGCAGCGCGCACACCCGACGGTGGATGGCCTGCCGAATGCGGCTATAGTCGGAAATCTTCGTTTGTTCATCGGAGACGCCACGGCGGCGCAGGTGCGGCGCATTGACCGCGCCATTATTGCCCAGGCACGCGTTTACTAATGCTCACTCGTGGGCTGACACACCGCCATATCAATGACACACAGGATGCGGCCTTCCTCCGCGAGAATCGGGTCTCGCATGTGGTGTCACTGGGCACAGGCAAGATCTCACCCGAGGTATGGAGCGAGTTGTGCACATGACTTGTGCGGTGGTGGTGAGCAGTGGGTGCTAGACACTCGGGTTCCACCTTTAGATGCATAAATCTCATCAGCCCCACCGTCTTTGTTGAGCTAGGAATGTACAGTTCTCGACATCGACATTCTTGATATGGAAGACCAGCTCATCTTGACCCACTTCGACGAGGGCATCTCCTTCTTGCGCGCCGCCCTTGCCAAGGATCAATCGGCGGCGCTTGTTCACTGCGTCTACGGCCAGTCTCGCAGTGCCTCGTTGTGCGTGGCCTTCCTCATGGCTGAGCACGCAATGTCGCTGACAGGGGCATACGATACCGTCCAGCAGGCGCGGCCCTGTATCTATATCAACCCAGGGTTCCTCAAGCAACTGTCACTTTTCGAACGAATGCATGCCAATGCCAGTCTGACGGGAGACTCCAATGGGCACGCGGAGGTGCGATTATGCTTCAAAAAGCCAAGAGGGTGGGTGGGGCGTTGACTAACTTTTTGCCCATGATACACTGCTGATGATCGTCGTGCGTGTAGCTTCGCGCAATGATAGCTGCCAAAGAACGTGTGGACTGTGGTGTTGTGCGGTTATCGGAGGTTTCTATCGGGCCGGGGCAGCGTTATCACTGTGGCAAATGCAGCCAGTTGCTCTGCTCTCGGCGCAATCAGGTAGGGCCCGTTAAACCAGCAATTGAGAGATATACCACTGGCATCTATAATAAAGCACTCACGATTGCTCACACGGCTGCATTCCTGGTCGCCATCCCTTTGATAGTTGAGTCATAGCAGCTCGACGGGGTCCGATACTACTGGTAAGCCTCGGTCTAAAATTTTCGCCAGCACTTCAAAGCTATGCATTGACTTGACTTGACTGACTCTGCTGCTATTACTCTGATTGCTCGTAGCGGGCGCGTGCGCGGCCACTTTCGTGGAGCCCATGAAATGGATGGTTCCATCGGGGCGAAACAGCGCAAGCGAGGGCGATTTTGGGTTCGAGAAGGAAGGCAAGCTGAGGTGTCCCAAGTGTGCCGCTAAAGTAGGCTCCTGGAATTGGATTGGAGTCAAGTACGTGCATTTATGTGTATGTGTATGGATATTGGAGATTTTCTGTCTCGGGAGGACATGTTCTAAATCAAATCTTCTCTCCTTTAACCCTGTAATTCTTCTTTATAGATGTCGCTGCGGTGTTTTCGTCACCCCGGCATTTCAGCTCATCCCGAGCCGAATACGCTATCGTGAACGGTAGATTGTGGCTGGGATATCACGAATACATGACCTCTACGTCGGCAAGTTCTTCAATGGGATACTGTAGGGATTGCGGTCGTAATCTTGATTGACGCCGAGGCGTGGGTCACCCCTGCTCAACACGAGGTGATAGATTAGTCAGGACGAGTGCATTGCCCGGCATAATCCACATCGGTTGACGACCAGAACAAGAGGGAATTAAGTGCCGGAACGTACTGGCGTGAAGGCAGAAGGACTTCCTGGGCTCGGTATTGTCGACTCGGAAGGCGGACGGCGAGCATGCTCGCGTTTTGCGCACAACCCACTTGTTCCGGACAGCAGTTGTCAATACAGGGCGTGGCTGGCGTCTGAACGGACGTAAGTGCAAAGACCTCGGGGCGCACGTCCACACGGGAAGAGAGATCACCCACGCGATACGTGCAATAGCCGTCTTTGCAGTAGCCCTTGCGGGTGCAGAACGCAAAAACATCTACCTTTTGCTTAGTTGTGCACCCAATCTGCACCAGGCACTGCGCCAGTTTGCTATAATGACGAATGACACGCAAGTAGATCAGGGATATAGAAACGGATTCGTGGCCCGGGTAGCTACTTATCCATTGAATTTGGAAATGCCAATGATGGGAAGCAGTCACACCTGTAGCATGGACAAAGGTACCTCCCCTCGTCGTGGTAGTGCACGGGGCAGTCTAATCGACACGATTCAACCTGACCCGGCAGACACCCTGGCCGGGAAGCGAGAGCATCAGCAACTCTGATAATAATGGCGATTGCACTTCCACAGCTGCCATGGACTCACACTCACCTCCTTGTTTGACCAGGACTGTGGGCTTCGTCAACTACGCTCGATACCACAAGAGTCAGCGTTAATTACACCATCAAACCTAGCTTGCCTCCATCACCGCTGCCACTAGTACCTGAGCACTGCATATCTCCGGTCTCGTTGCAAGGAGCGCCATCATAAGCATCCCCAGCGCCATCAAGCGAGCCATCGCGCTCTTCGGTTTTTAATTTGGGTATGCTCGGACAAGATGACCAACTAAAATTTAACTCACTTCAAGGTATGAACCGCACTTAGAGAAGACCGAAGATCGGGTCGGCACCGAACTTAACCGAGCTGTTGACAACAGCCTGAATGGATGCAGCATTCCCATTCGACCGCCGACACTGGCGATGCCGCGCGAGCTCATCACGCTGCAGGTGGGGCAATGCGGCAACCAGATCGGGCGCCAGTTCTGGCAGCTCGCGCTCGAGGAGCACGCCAAGGTGCGCCAAGCAACCGCGATAGTAATAGCCGCAGCTGCAACTGCAGCTCCAGTGCCAGGGCACTCGACGGCTCATGACTGTGCCTTGCAATATGACTGATTCACCGTGGCTTTCGCTCCCATCCATGCTATGGCGGCCATCATCCGCACTGACAGCATTCACAGCACGCGCTCTTCGATGAGAGCATGAGTACGTTCTTCCGGAATGTCGATACGCGGTACTCGGACCCGACCGATCTACCCTTTAACGGCGGCAAGACGGCCATTAAGTCACTCAAGGCCCGCGCGATCCTCGTGGATATGGAACAGGGGCCCGTGACCGAGACGCTTGCCGGGCCGCTGGGCGAGTTGTTTGACCAGAAGCAGTTCATCACGGATGTCTCGGGCGCGGGGAACAACTGGTACAGGACCCATGCGACCGTGTTCATTGTATTGCATCGTGCATGTCGTATTGGTGGGGGTAAGTGAATTCTCACGCCGTCTCATTACATTCTTACAGGGCGCATGGACATTGCGTGTACGGCCCCAAGTACCGAGACGAGCTACTGGAGAAGGTGCATCGAGCAGCGGAGATGTGCGACTCACTGCAGTCGTTCTTTGTCATCCATTCCATTGGTGGAGGCACTGGTGCGTTTTAGGGAAGGGCACGATGCTTGCCCCTTATCTCGTGGGTTGCTAGTTATTAGTCTGTCTAACGGCCATCCTTAATGCTCACAGGCTCTGGACTTGGCACGTTCATTCTCAGCCTGCTCGAAGATGCATTTCCTGAAGTGTATCGCTTCACGACCGCAGTGTTCCCATCCGAGGACGACGACGTCATCACGTCGCCCTACAACAGCGTACTCTCGCTGCACCAGCTGACTGAGCACGCCGATTGTGTGCTACCGATCGAGAACGAGGCACTCGCTGACATTTGCGCCAAGATGCCCCCACCGCAGCAGTCATCAGCCTTTGGGACTGACTCGTCCCGGACTCCTAGCATTGCGGATGGTTCGCGTTTGAATGCCAGCATCGACCTACGAGAGCTGGAGCATTTGTACAGGGCCGGCAAGGCAGCGGTTGGCACGAAAGGAGACGCGGCAACCGCGCGGACAGCGCGAAAGAAGCGATCCGCTGCAACAGAAGCGATGACGGCGACCACCGTGGCGACTCGACAGGCCACGAGCGCGTTTGGCGAGATGAACAATATCGTGGCGCGCCTTCTCACCAACCTCACGAGCTCCATGCGCTTCGAAGGGTCCTTGAACGTGGATCTGAACGAGATCACGACCAACCTCGTGCCATACCCCAAGCTGCATTTCCTGCTGTCCAGTATGAGCCCGCTGTTCACGACGACGGATGCACGGCAGCAGACGCGCCGCCTCACGCACATGTTCTCCAGCGCCTTCAGTCGGTATGATGCTCTCCCCCCTGTAGGCTAAGCCATTAGTGGTGGTCTGAGAGCGGAAGCGTTTTCCATCATGGCATGCGTATCCTGGTGATGATGGGCTAGACTGACGCAAGTGATGGGTGGTGGGTGTCATCCCTGTTGGTCGGTCATGATGGTGGCGATGGTGACGATGGCGACGACAGCGATCACCAGCTCATCCGATGCAACCCGCGGGGTAGTGTGTACCTCGCCTGCGGTCTACTGCTGCGCGGCAACGTCGAGGTCTCGGACATCAATGCCAACATCCAGCGCCTGCAGTCCGAGGTGCGCATGATTCACTGGAACCAGGAAGGCTTCAAGGTGGGCCTCTGTGACGTGGCGCCCGTGGGCCAGCCGGCCTCCCTGCTGGCGCTCTCCAATAACTGCTGCATCCGAGACACGTTCGTGCGCATGCGGGACCGCTTCCGCAAGCTGTACACGCGGCGAGCGCACCTGCACCACTACACCGAGTACATGGACGCCGACATGATGGCCCACGCCTTGGAGAATGCACAGTACCTGATCGACGAGTACGGCCGCCTGGAAGGAGCCGGTGGGTTGGCCATCGACGACGAGCAGGTGCGCGGGAACAGCGCGCGCAGACGCCTGCAGCCACTGTTCTGAGTGAAGCATGCGCGCATCCGCCCCAACGCAACTAAACACGCCATGCGGCATGATCAGTCGCAATGCTTGTTCAAGTGGGCAATGGGTTCTTTTAAACGTTAGAATGCATACCCCGGTAAAATCGACCGTAACTCCGGATTTCTGTGTTTATCAGAAATCACTGATATAGGCAAGCTACGTGCTTCCAAGGTTCTCAATCTTGACTTTTGTTGACATACCCGATTGACATTAATTTAGTACATTACGTGAAACAAGACAACCTTTATACTGAGTTCCCAAGAATTTAACTGGGGATGGGCAACGATAGTACCAGAAGAGGCTAAAGTGATTTCAGAAGTGCGCTAAATCTCGAGCGTGTAAAGCAAAACCTGTCCTTGTTTTGAAAGGAATTGTGTTGAGATGGGCGACGTGTCCAGTTGTGAAACCTAACCCGATAATAAAATAACAAAATAAACCTAAACTCAAACATAATCGACCCGAACAGAATGGATTAAAATCCATTCTGTTCGCGTCCTTTTCAGGATATTTAGTTTCTGTTGGTGTTCCGGGGTGTGGCAATCTCCGATCACCCACCAGACCGAAGCGAACAGAGCGATCAGCATCGAATTACTTTATTTTTTCCAAACTCGAATGGGCTATTCCAAGCGCGCGGATAGTGTGCTGGAGCTCGCATGCTCGATCTGGGCGGCTGGCGCGAATGGTCCCCATATAGTCCAGATATCCCGCATTGGCGCATGTGATTTATTTTCAGTTCCTTACTGGCGTGAACATCTAAACTTGTGAAATTATTGTTCGAAAAGGCAAGCGATATCGCACATATCACCTAGTTTATGTTATGCACCACCCATACCGTACTGTCTTGCAGCACCCACCCAGTGCATCTCTGATACAGGCCACCAAGGCCAGGTCAAGTCAGCCGCCTTCGCGGTCGCTTTCGTCGTCGCCTTCGCCTTCGCCTTCGCCCTCGCAGCCATCCTATTGCCATCCTCCCCCCACTTGAACATCGTCCGTGTTTGCTACAGACGCGGCCACCCGCGCGCTGCCTCGTTGCTACCTGCCTGCCGCCTCTGTGGCTGGTCGGAGGTCGCGTCTCGAACCCGGCACTACACGAGCTCTCACCCGCTCCCATCGTGTTCGCCGTCACCATGTCGCGCTTCATCGATCCGTCCACGCTCGACATCTACGATCGCTTGTCCCGCTCCAGCATCTCCCACCACGAGATCGAGCACGAGCACGAGTATGAACAGGAGCAGGGGCGTGCGCATCACTGCGATGTCTCGCCGTCGCCTGGCTACCGCGCGTCTGTCACGCCCGATGGCAAGCTCGTCGAGGCTGAAACGCGGTCGTCGTCGGCGGCGTCTTCCAGCGATAGCCACCGACTGCCCATGCTGAGCACGGATGTGGGCAAGCGCCCTCCGTCACCGGCACCCCAAGAACCCGTGCCACTGCGTGACCCTCGTTGGTGCGGCCTCGTCGTGCACAACATCGTGGTGGGTGTCATGTCCACGGTGCTCCCGCTCACCGTCTTCCCCTTCCTCATGGCCTACCTCAACCTCGAGGGCACACAGGCGCTCTCGGCACGTGCGCTGTTAGCGGCGCCCTGGGCGTTGCGCCCCCTGCTCGTGATGGTCACGGATGGTGTGCCGCTCACGCCCCAGAACCACCGCCGTCCGTACCTCGTGCTGGGCTGGGGGATTTGCGCGCTGGCGCTAGGCACCGCCTACTTCTTCACCATTCCCGACCCGTTCTTCCGCGACCGCGAACTCGTGGGCACGCCGCTGAGCGCCATGACGGAGAAGCAGTTGTCCACCGTCAATATGGACGCGCCATCGCATGGCGCCATCTACGTCATGTTCATGACCGTGGCCACCATGGGCTACCTCCTCGCGGACGTGGCGGCCGACGCGCTCATGCAGGAGCTGGCGCTCACGCATTTCCCGATACCCCGGGAGGGTACAGACTCAGCGTTCGTAGCCGCCTTGACTAAGATGCGGCTCACGTTCATGCTGCTGTCTTTCCTGTTCATGGGCATCGGCATGAGCGGCACCGACTATGGCGGCGACTTTGGCTTCACGCTGGATTTCAACACGCTGATGCTGCTCATGGGCATCCTATCGCTGGCCCCCATCCCCGTGGCCTGGACGATGATCGCCGAGTCAGACACACGCGCGCGACGCTCTCTGCGCACTGGCTTCTCGGAGATCTGGAAGCTCATGGAGAACCGCGCCATCAACTACGTGCTGGCGTGCCGTTTCATCAGCGGTATCCTCAGCGGCATCAGCGCCACGGCCGTGACACCCATCGCATTCTACTGGGCCCATGTGCAGCCGCTGAACGATAACGTGGTGTCCTTCGTGGCCACGGGCTTTGTGCTGGGCGTGTTGCGCTACGCCGACAAGCGCGGCTGGACCATCAACTTCCGCCTCACCATCATCCTTGCCAACGTCATCGTACTCGTGGCCGACTCGGGCCCGACGCTCTTCACCATCTGGAACGTCGTGCGCACGCAGTGGTTCTGGATCGGTCTTCCCGTCATGGAGGCGCTTCCTTCGGCGCTGGACTACGTCATCGTGACCATCCTCATGAGCGAGCTGGCCGACCCGGGCACGGAGCAGACCATGCGCGGACTCGTACCGGCCGTGTCCTTCGTGGGCGGCCAGTTCGGGCTCGCCATCACCAAGTACGTGGACGCGCAGTTCTCGGTTTCCAACCAGGACCTCATGCGCGACACCACGCATGTGCGCGTGCATGCCACACTCGTCTTCATGATCGCCTACGTCTGCCAACTGCTCTCGCTCGTGTGGCTGCTGGCGTTGCCGCGCCACACCAACGACGCGCGCGAGTGGAAGCTGCGCAGCGGCTCCTCACGGTCATTGGCGGCCGCACTACTGGCCGTCATGCTGCTCGCTGGCGCGTGGGGCGTTGCTGTTCACATCCTCTCCGTGAACGAATCCACGTGGTGTCTGCACCTAGCTGGCGGTGTTGGCTGCGGCGACGATTGATGATCCAAAGTCACTTGTATTTTATGACGCAAGTAGTAATATTCGAATAGTAATACTGGACGCCCTCGCTGACCCCTGCCTGGTAGTACTACTTAACACCCCGCAATCTTGTGCTTGCTCCTGGATTGGCTGTTTCGTTTGATCATGACATCTAATCAAGCCCATCGATTGGTGCAAATACGATCCCGTCCGGATCATAGATGGGACCAGTGGCTAAATCAGGGTTCAGCGGTTTTCCGCAGAAAGATAGCCATCGCAAGGTGAGTCAGACTAGGCGACCGCACCCAAGCAGTCTCATTTATCTCTCCAGGCTTCGCGCACCCGCTCGCGTCGGCACCACCGACTGCTGCCACGCCCCCGCCTCCGCCCTCTTCGCCACCGCCACCGCCACTGCCACCGCCACCACCACCGCCATGTCTCGCTTCGTGGACCCATCCACGCTCGACATCTACGACCGGCTGTCGCGCCCCAACATCACGCGCCACGAGCATGCCGCCGAGTTTCAACGCCGCGCGTCCTCCAGCCTCGTCGACTCGGAGTTGGATATCGATGCCAGCACCGACGCTCAGTCGCCATCCTCCACGGGCAGCGGCTCGCCGATCAAGCACGGCACGTCCTCCTCCCCCTCCGCTTCCGCCTCCGTCTCTGAAGACATCGCCAAGCGCGACGCCATCTCGTGGTGCGATCGCCGCTGGTGCGGGCTCGTGGTGCACAACATCGCCATTGCAATCGTCTCCACTGCGCTGCCCGTGACCGTGTTCCCGTTCTTCATGGCCTACCTCAACGTGGAGGGCACGCAGGCGCTGTCGGCACGCGCGCTGCTGGCCGCCCCCTGGGCGCTCAAGCCGCTCTTCGTCATGCTCACCGACTGCGTGCCGCTGGTGCCGCGCAGCCACCGCCGCGCCTTCCTCATGCTGGGCTGGCTGATCTGCGCGTTGGCACTGGGCGCCATCTACTTCTTTCCCATCCCAGATCCGTTCTTCCGCGACCGTCAGCTTGTGGGTATACCCCTCAACAAGATGACGCCGGCGCAGCTGGCCACCATCACGCTGGATGCGCCATCGTATGCCGCGCGCTACGTCATGTTCATGACCGTGGCCACGACGGGCTACGTGCTGGCCGACGTGGCGGCCGACGCGCTCACGAGGCAATTGGTGCGCACGCACTTCCCCGTGCCCGGCGAAGCCGGCGCCTCGGCGCTGGAGACCACCATGACGCAGATGAGGTACCTCTTCATGCTGACGTCCTTCCTCTTCATGGGCATTGGGCTCAATGGCACCGATTATGGCGGTGACTTTCGGTTCACTCTGGGTTTCAACACACTCATGCTGGTGCTTGGCGCCGTGGCGTTCACGCCCATCCCCGTGGCACTCATTATGATCGCCGAGCCACCACGCACGCGTCGTTCGCTGCGAGTCAGCGTGCACGAGCTGTGGGGGTTACTGCAGAACCGCGCCATCAACTACGTGCTGGCGTGTCGCTTCCTGAGTGGCATCTTCAGCGGCATCAGCGCCACGGCCGTCAACCCCATCGCCTTCTACTGGGCCCACGTGCAGCCCATCAACGACAACGCCGTCAAGTTCCTGGCCATGGGCTTTGTGCTGGGCGCGCTGCAACTCGCAGACACGCGCGGCTGGACCATCAACTTCCGTCTCACCATCATCCTGGCCAACATCTTCATGCTCGTGGCCGACTCGGGCCCGGCGCTCTGCACCATCTGGGACGTCGTGCGCTCGCAGTGGTTCTGGATCGGACTGCCGCTCATGGAGGCGCTGCCCTCGGCGCTGGACTACGTCATCGTGACCATCCTCGTGGCCGAGCTGGCCGACCCGGGCACGGAGCAGACCATGCGCGGGCTCGTACCGGCCGTCGCCTTCCTCGCCGACCTCTTCGGACTCGCGCTCACCAAGTTCATCGACGGTCAGTTCCGACTCTCGAACCAGGACATCATGAGCGACACCACGCCGGTGCGCTGGGATGCCACCGTCGTATTCGCCATCGCGTACATTTGTCAGCTGCTCTCGCTGGCGTGGCTGCTGGCGCTGCCACGCCACGCCAGCGACGTGCGCGAGTGGAAGAAGCGCAGCGGCTCGTCGCGCGTGCTCGGCGTGGTGCTGCTGGCGCTCATGCTCTGGTGCGCAGCCTGGGGCGTTAGCGAGCACGTCTGGTCCGTCGCGCAGCCCGCCTGGTGCCTGCGCATCGCCGGCGGCGATGGCTGCGAATGAAGATGAGCAGGAGGAAGTCCAAATGATCGCCCTCATGCAGACGAAAAAAATGCGACACGCACTATTAATACACACTGTACCAATAGAACCGATACCGCACCGGTATGACACTTGAAGATAGGCGGGGATAGGATGCGTATATAATAATATGACACTTGAAGAACATTCGAAAACAAAGGGTATCCGGATGGGAACGCCGAGGGTATATTTTGAAACCACTGAGTTTAGTTGAGCACTAGATGAATTTCGGGCTTTTATAAATTAGGCTACTTGGCTTTTCGGCGAAAACACTAGAATCGAAATCAGTGTTAGTGCCCAACTGTATAAAATGCTGAGACTAATATAAAATCATGGTTCCCTCATGCAGATTATTACGCCAGTATCAATAGGTGGGTCGGTTGTTTCAACTGCTGGAGGAGTGCTAACGTAGTATAATCTTTCAGGATGAATTGGTTTCCGTTCTGCTGCTCGTCGCAGGGAGGCTTCCGTAATTTTTGACGCGCATCACATCACCGCAATTGTGTCTTCTCGTTACGGGAATTCCCCGTATCGCACTTCCGTGCGTAGGAAGGATCCTGGCGGCGCTACGTGTTCAGTGATCGGCGCATGCAGATCCAATCCAATCCAATCCAATCCAATTTACTACGTCGTAATTCACAGTCAATCCGATTCCTTTCGAGCATTCCGCATGTGGAGCGCAAGGCGCACGCTGCGACTGCTCAGCGCACTGGCGCTGGTGGTGGCGCTGGCTGCGCGTGACGTGGACGCCTTCGGCTTTGGCTTTGGCGGCGGCGGCCACGGCCACGTGGACCACGACCATGACCATGACCACGACAGCCACGAGGACTTTTACGAGAGTGCGTCACGGGCCAGATCGTCTCCATACCACACCTGATCTTTCTCCCTCTCTCCCTCTCATGCCTTCTAACTGAACTCGCCATGTTTCTTCTGTGTATGCCTGTGCTTGTGCCTATGCTTGGCCGACTGGTACGTGACTGTGTGCGTGACATCTTCCAGCGCTCGGACTCACGATGGAGGCCACGGACGCCGAGATCAAGCGCGCGTACCGCAAGCTCAGCCTCAAGTATCACCCAGGTACGTACGTATGTACGCACACACTCACACGCCGTGGGCTGCTCACTGGGTGGGTGGGGGGTCTACCCTGGTTTACCCGCCAGTCGCTGACTCTCTTGCGGATATACCAGACAAGAACCCAGGCGATGACGACGCGGCGACACAGTTCCACAAGATCTCGCGCGCGTACGAGGTGCTGGCGGACGCGGAGAAGCGGCAGGTGTACGACCTGGAGGGCATCGAAGGCCTGGAGCACGACGAGCAGCACGGCGGCGCGCGCGGCCACAGCCATAGTCCCTTTGACGCCTTTTTCGGCGGCGGGGGCAAGCCGCGCGGGCCCGACGCCGCCGTCGACGTGGCCGTGACGCTGGAGGAGCTCTACAACGGCGCGCAGAAGGAGGCACGCTTCACACGCAACGTGATCTGCCGCAAGTGCCGCGGCACGGGCGCCAAGGACGGCAAGACCAAGCCTTGCAAGAAGTGCGGCGGACAGGGCGTGGTGCTCGTGCAGCAGCGCATGGGGCCGGGCTTTAACGTGCAGATGCAGCAGCCCTGTCCGAAATGCGGCGGCAAGGGCAAGGTGTTTCGCCACAAGTGCCCGCACTGCCACGGCCACAAGGTGGTGGCCGAGGAGAAGGTGCTGGTGGCCGACATTGAGCGCGGCATGCCCTCCACGCACCAGATTGTGTTTGAGCGGCAGAGCGAGCAGAGCCCCGGTAAGGTGCCCGGCGACGTCATCTTCCGCCTGCACCAGGTGCCGCACCCGCGCTTCCGGTGAGTGAGCTATTCCGGGTCGTCAAGTCCATCACGTGGAGAATGGAGCCATTGACGGCATACATGCTGGTGCGTACTCACGGCGTCTTGTGTATGTGTCTGTTTATCGATGCAGCCGTGATGACAATGACCTGCACTACGGCATGGAGATCTCGCTGGAGGAGGCGCTGCTGGGCTACCGCAAGCAGATCGTGCACCTGGACCAGCGCCGCGTGCCCCTCGAGAGCGACGACGTGGTGCAGCCCTTTGAGGTGCACGTGCTGGAGCAGGAGGGCATGCCGCACCACAACTACCCGTCGCAGCACGGCAACCTGCACGTCATGCACCACATCCAGTTCCCCACCACGCTCTCGGCCGGTCAAAAGCAACTCGTGAACGAGCTCCTGGACTGAGCGGGGGAGGCGTCAGGGGGCGGCATCCCCTCCCCCTCCTCTATTATGAACGCTGCAATAGCGGCAGGTCGTTTGTTGCGTTTTGCGTTTGGTTGCTTTTTTTTTCCTTCTTCTCAACATCATCACAGGACGAAGAAGACAGAGGAGATGCAGTGGAATACAGACGACCAGCAACACATAACAACGGATGCAAGTCATTTTTTTGTCATTCTTGTTGTCTTGAGGATTGCTTTAAAAACAGCCAAAGCGTGAAAAGTCAGCCCGACCGACAGCATGGATGGGTCATGCATGTTCTAGCTGTTCCTCACACATCACACACGTAGAAGAGTAAACCACGTCGAAGGAAGCGGACACATCCTTCTTACGGGTTGTACATCATGGCACGCAGGTGCTCCTTGATGCTCTCCGGCTTGTCCACCGTCGCGTAGCCCTTCTCGTAACCCTGTGCATTATTCAATCATAAAACCACCACCACACAATCTCCCAACCCATGAGAAATCCGCCTAGACCATGCCATGTCAGGCCATGGCATTCCGCATGCCTTCTTCACGTACATATTCAGCCACGGCTGTGGCGATCTCGAGCGACACGTCCCGAATCGACGACAGCGGAGGGTAGACACAGCCCGTCTCCAAGTCCTGCGGCGTCACGAGCTTGGCCAGCGTCTCGGCGGCGATGATCATGATGGCGTCGTCCACGTGTGTGAGCCCCGCGCCCACACAGGCCAGCCCCACGCCGGGGAAGATGTACGAGTTGTTGCCCTGCCCGGGCACGAAGCGCTGGCCTTGGTACTCGACGGGATCAAACGGACTGCCGCTGGCAAAGATGCACTTGCCGTCCGTGAACGTGTAGGCCTCCTCGGCCGTGCACTCGGCCTTGGACGTGGGGTTGCTCAGCGCAAAAATGATCGGGCGCTCGTTCAGCTGCGTCATCTTCTCGCACACGCTCTGCGAAAACGCCTTGGCGATCGTGCAGACGCCAATGAGCGCGCTGGGCTTGATGCGGTCAACAGCCTCTTCCAGGCTGCCGCACGCGGGCGCGTCATGCGCGTAGAGCAGCTTGTGGTGCTGCAGCGATGCCTGGCGCGACTGCACCACGAGGCCACGCGAATCCACGAGCCAGATCTGCTTGCGGGCCTCCTCGATCGTCTTTCCCGTCTCGTGGCTGATGGCGCGCGCAATCAGATCGGCGATACCCGTACCAGCCTCGCCTGCCCATATCGTCACGTACATACACGCCATTGCCATTGCCACAAAAAGTGAGTCAGTGAGCCAAAGAACGGGCCTGCCTAAAGGGCTCTAATACTGTTGGAGCCATCACTGTACCAGCGCCCATGAACAGGAACGTGTGCTCGTTCAGCGGTTTGCCCGAGAGCGGCACTGCCGCCAACAGACCGGCCAGCACCACCGACGCAGTGCCCTACATCGAGCATTCCGCCCCCATCCACGAAGAGTCTATGTTAGTCCCGGAATTCACGACCGCATCTCCTCCATGGCGGGTCTTGTGTACCCCACGCACCTGAATATCATCGTTGAACGTCGAGTGCGTGTTCTCGTACTTGCGCAGCAGCTTAAACGCCGTCGAGTTGCCAAAGTCTTCAAACTGCAGCAGCACGTGCGGCCCGTACTTGTCCTTGGCCGCGTTCATAAACTCGTCCACGAGCTGCTCAAAGGGCTCGCCCTGTTCGCGCTTCTGCTCCGATGCACCAGTCACATCAACGACAAGAAGGGTGTGAGCATCGGCAACGAGCTCACTCAAAGCAAGAGCGTCGCAAAAGGAGCGGGGGCAGAGGGAGCGAAGCCACTGACCTGACGCAGGCCCATGTAGAACGGGTCGGCGAGGAACTCCTCGTTGTTGGTGCCGCAGTCGAGCACGACGGGTAGACACATGTGCGGCGGCACACCCGCACAGGCTGTGTACAGCGCCAGCTTGCCGATGGGGATGCCCATGCCGTTGACGCCGAGATCACCCAGGCCCAGGATGCGCTCCTGTTGACAGTAGCAGCAATAAGAATGACAAAAAAACAAAAAAAATAAGCAATAGTCCCCACGGGGTCTCGCCAGGATCGGTATACACATAAGGGCCAAACAAGCAGACGCACCCCGTCCGTGAACACGATGGCGCGAATGTCCTTCTCCGGCCACACGTCCAAGATCTCCGAGACCTACACGAAAGAGAGAGGTAAATTAGTACAGCGATACTATACCTGGGGATGACACAAACACACACACACACCCTGGCACACGATTCCATCACTGCAACGACGGCAATTGAGGCACCAGCTAACTGCTTCACGCACCTTGCCCAGGTCCTTGATCGAGATGTAGAGCCCACGTGGGGTTTGGCGGTAGATGTGGCTGAACTCGATGCACGCCTATGGACCGCACCACCCACAGAACCCCCTCCCAGTATGATCAGTTAGTTGCTCAGTGGTTCCCGCCGCCATGTGGCTTGAGCGTTAGGGGTGCGTACCTGGCCGACGGTCGGCGTGTAGACGATGGGCATCAGTTCGGCCGTATTCTCTACCAGCAGGCGGTAGTACACGGCTTCATTCGTGTCCTACGCAGAGGGCAACACAGCAGACAGAACGCACCGTCAGTCAAGAGCCACGCCCATCACCACTGCACCCATTTGCATGCCACACCACACCACTCCATGCCATGCCTTGCCTCCGTGCATGCCTCCTCCTACCTGCATGGACTGCATGAAGATGTACTTTTCCAGCGGCGACGACTTCTTGCGCAGCTGCGCGAGCGCGCGCGCCGTCTCCATCTCAATGGAGGTGACGCCCACGGGCACGAGGCCGCGCAGCTTGAGCGAGTCGCGCTCCTGCTCCGAGAACGCGAGGCCCTGTACATATAGCATCCCAGACAACCTTCCGTTAGTTAGCCTACCCGTTACCGAATGAAGCAGCTGCAGGCCATCGCATGGCGCAATCTTCTATCGGATGGCAGCCGACCGCGCGCACCTTGTTGGTGTTGGGGGTGCGCATGGTCTGGTACCCAGTGGTCATGATGGCGAGCGAAGGGCGATGAAACGGAGAGCGCGACGGTTGACGACGATACTAATGAGCACGCGGATGGCGAATTGCGAAATGATCATGACCATGAACATGGCTTGGGATCGCGCCCACGCGGGTCTCACCCACTGGTGAGTCACCCACCACCAGAACCCATATCGACGGAACCCGTAAACCTGCCCATCCCGATGACACACGACCCGTCAGGTGCCCCACCCGCAAACCCACAGGAATGATACTGATAATTGAGCGGATAATACAGTACATTCACCCAACATACAAGCAACTTGCTTGTGTGTCGGGTGAATGTACTGCATTATCATCGGGCTTCCCGATGCAGACGCAGAGTGCCGCAGCTGTCACTACAGCCCTTGATCACATGGCGTGTACGACGTCCCCGCGCCACATCCGCGTCACACTCCAAATCGAAGCCAACCACCGCACCACGCTCAGCGACCTGTCACCGACCACCCAACGGCAACTAGCAAACTACCACTCGGTACGCCTCGACCAGCCCCCACCAGCCGGGTTAGTCTCCATGTCGGACGCCTCAACATCGCCACCCCGCCCGACCCCCAACTTTGTTGTGGATACGGCGGTTATTAGCTCAACGTCAGGCTGCTATTTCCTAGTTTTCCGTAATTACGCAAATACAACTGACTTCTCTCTCTGCAGATGCAGAGCTGGGCAGGGCAGGGCAGGACGATGACAAGAGCACTCCTCTTTAGTCACCATGCTCCGTACGAACGTGCTCGCTCGTGAACGTACCCACGAGTGAGCTTCCATCTGGCAGAGTCCCGCATTCCGTCCAGCCACACTGTCCATTCTTAACGCTGGAATCTCTCTCGCGAGCAACGGATTGTCAGCACTTCAACCACAGCGTTGAAGCGACCGCTTCGTTCCTGAGTTTGGGGCTGGACGTGATGACGTGAAGAAGCGATCATGTCTCAGGACGGTGTCAACAGCCGACCAGCTTGTGTTTGCGTGCATGCATGCGTGCACGCGCTCAGCTCAGTGCGGTGTACGGTAGTTGCGCTTCCTAGAATGCACAAACGCTGCTGCTGACGTGGTCTCTGTACCAAGCCAACTTGAAGTGCGGCCTATGACAGCATGCTGTCAGAGGGTTTCTTGACCCCAGTCAGACTTTGGCGCGATGTACTCATTTAATCCATTTCTAAGGCACTGGCGTCGATGAAATCAGTACATTTAAAGTGGGTGGGAGTGTATTGGCTGAAACACGTATCCTTTTCCACCAATAAATGGAGCGCATTGCCATGTTGCGCGTGATGGCAATGGCCATGGATGGAGCCATCCACAGGTCGCTGACAACGTCGACAAGAGCACCATGGTGCAGGTGGCGCGTCCGCTGGTGGCGCAGCTTGCACGGTACCCCATCTCGGTGGCCGTGATGGACGCGCAGGTGAAGGCGATGGTGCGGGCCATCAACTGCCCCGGCGGGCCGTGGTAGGCAAACGGTCTGCGGAGTGAAGAAGGCCACGCGGTAGGAGCTGCTGAGTGACTGACTAATGGACGGGTGTGTGTCTGTGTGTGTTGTGATGGGGTCGCCGTGCTCCCTCCACCATCACCAGGGACATTGGAGTCATGCTCACTACGGACGAGCACATCCGGCGGTTGAACAAGAGGTTCCGCAAGAAGGATAAACCGACGGATATCCTGTCGTTCCCATTCCACAAGGTTGGTTGGTGCTTCCGCGCGATCAAATCTGAAGATTGAACGCAGCCCCTGCAGTTGTTCCAACACACTGACCCAGCTTCTGCAATGCGCGTGACTGCCCATACGGTAGGTTCGACGTCCTGGCCGGTTCCCAGTCGTACGAACAGGAGAAGAACGGTACCTCGGCGACATCTACATCAGCCTCCCCTTCGTGCAACAGCAATGCGACGACCCGACGGACGAGGAAGTCACGACGCTGGAGCAGCGCATGCCCATCCTGTTGGCGCATGGCATCTGCCATCTCATGGGGTGCGTCCCTGACCTTGCCCTTCCTCGAGTGTCGGCTGCAATCATCCGCCCGCCACCCCAACCGTGATGTCATCTTGTCATCCACTCACTCAACTCTCCAACTGTTTTGCTTGCTCACTGGCAGATACGACCACGAGACAGACGACGACTACGCACACATGGCCAAGGCCGAGGCTTACATCCTTGATCGATATCTGGTGCATATTCCCCGCAACACGGTGTGACCACCTGGCAAAAAGTGCCATTTTCCTCTTCTTCTTCTTTCTCTCTCTTCATTTCACCTGACTACGCTAAAACTCTGCACTGATCTGTTTCTCTCTCACACACACTCTCTCTCTGTCGCTTTGGCTTTATGCTTGCTTTTTTACTGGCTCTGCTTGTCCACGCCCTCATACGCGTCATAAATAATGCTCGTCGCGGTCTTCATGATCACCGTGGTGAAGCAGACGTGGGCCAGGCGCACGACAAAGCCCTTGGTGGCAAAACCCGCCACCTGCTGGATGCCGCCGCGTTGAAACTCGTCGCGGAACGTGGTCAGCACCGAGACCTTGGCGCCGGCCTTGGACGCTTGCTGGATCTGCGCCACCATCACATCGATGGGCAGTGTGCAGAGCGTGCTGCCCACGCCACCCAGCAGTGAGGCCATGATCTTCTGCTCGTTGGTCAGCACCACACTCTGGTCGCCGCGCTTGAACACGATCTCCTCGGCCTGCACCGAGAAGAAGAAGCGCGACGACCAGTCGGCCACGCGCTTCATGGAGAACACGGTGGAGCCTTTCATGAGTGCCAGCATGCCTTCGTTGCGGATCACGTGCATCCCGATCTGCAGCGACTTGAGCGACGTCTCGCTCATGGTCATCTTTTGCCGGAACACTGGGTCGGTCATGACACGCGTCTTGAGCAACAGCGTGGGGCTCAGCACGAGGCCCTGGAAGCCACCACCAATGCCACCGGCCAGTACCTCGGCCGTGTTCTTGCGCACGCGACCGCTCTCAACCATCGGCTGCAGCGTCTTGCGCGACAGTGCGTGGGCCCAGGCAAAGACCGCGCCCTTGGCCACGCCCTGCAGCGCTCCCCAGGGCATGAAGCCGTCCCAGACGCCCGCGATGCCCTTGGTCTGCACGATCTCCCGCGTCAGCGCGGCGTACGACTCACCGGGACGGGTCTGCTTCATGATCTTGACAAACTCGAGGTAGTGGCCCAGCGCAAACTCGTACGCGAGTGTCACACCCGCGCCGATCACGAGCTTGACGCCCGGGCGCTCCGACTGGGCACTGGCACTCGCGGGTGACGCGCTGAGCGCCAGTGGGCGGTAGCGGCCCATGGAGGCCGGCGGCATGAGCGCCGTCGCCATGGGGCGCTGGTGGCGCTCCGCACGCGGCACGGAAGTCATGGCCATGGGCAGGACCATGGACACAGGCAGCAGCATCGAGTGATGCGCGCGACTTGATGATCTGTTTGCGCGAGTGAGTGAGAGTGAGTGAGTGAGTGAACGAGTGAGCGGCACGTAAAAAAAACGAAGTCCGAAGCATGGAGGGGGGGGAGGATATTTACAGTGAATTTTGGATGTACTGGACAGAGTATAGTATACTTTAGTGAAATAAATGCCCAAGCAGACCTTGCACTTCCGAACCATATGGTGCAAGTACTGGACTAGACAAAACAATATTTGATCTCACTGGACCGTGACATGCGCGTCGACGTCATCTGAAATGGCTACACTCCAAGAATGACGCGCCCGTGTGACCGTGTGAATGTGTTGGTACGAGCGCTGCGGCATCACCACGCGACAGCGAAGCTTATCGCGGGAGCAGCATTGCAGGGACGACCGTGTGGGTCTCGGCATAGCGCTGCGCGAGTGTCTGCACCGTGATCAGGTCGAGGGTAGCCGATCGATGCGGTTGGCGGTGGTGCTGCAAGATCACATTCGCCACGGCATCCTCGTATATGTGGCACGCCAATGCACGCGCAGAGGCAGATGCTGATAATTGCGATGGTGAATCTCGTTCGGTGGTCACTGCTTCGTCTGAGGTGATCCGTGAAGAAGAAGCCTCGGTTTGGGAATTCGCCAATGGTGACGACGCTGATCCTGGCGACGAATTTGATATTGTGTGGTGGGTATCAACCTCGACTGGCACCGCATCCTGGAGCGATTGTCGTCGACTTGCCACAACGCCCTCGGTAGCGTGGTTGACGTAGCTTAGCGCGATATGCCGAGCAGCGACAAACATGTCTGCATGCGGTGCTAATTCATGGGTGGCTTGATCACCATCGGTATTCGACGGAAACTCGTCGCTAGTTTCCTGCTGGTCGGTGGCTACATCAGCTGCCGGTACCACGTCGACTGGCGGATAAAGAACCTGCGGGTGAAATGTGTCGGTGCCTGTTTCCTTTGCAGCAGGAGAAGGTGGAGACTCCTCCGCCAAAGCACGTGGTTTCAAACGCTCCATAGATTCCGCTTGCACTTTATCAGTAGCATCGATGCGTGAATCGTCTTCATGAGTATCTGAAGCCAGAGCTTCTACACCAAAAGGATCGCCGTGATTTTCGTTCGTAGTTCCTACTAGTGGATGTGAAACTGATGGGCTCACCTGAATTGAGTCCTCGAACGCGCTAGCTTCATTCTCGGTATCCGCTTCGTCGGCGGTAGGCACTGTTGTGGCCACTGCCTCACCTTCGAGTTTACTATCCGTCGCTCCCAAAGACTTCACGACTGCTTGGTCCAGTTTCTCATCCACGTTGTTCGTGTTTACTGCAGGTAGAAGATCTTTCATGGCTGTGGCATCGTCGCCGCCCGACTCTGCAGGTATCGGTGAAGACGGATCGTCTGTGGTCTCGGTCGCGTAAAACGTGGCTTCCTGTACTTGTAGTGATTCAACACGATCCTGCAATCGTATCAGCTGACGCTCTTTTCCTTCTCCTTCCATGCTATTAGCCTTGGCGTCAATGGCGTTAAGAACAAGGATATATTGCACCACATCAGCGTCATCATCATCTTCTTCATCACCCAATAGACCGCGAAGAGATGTCACGCGGAAGCCACAGAGATCACTAAGAAGCTGACATAGTGCACTTCTCCGAATCAGCCCTGTGGCCTGTGAATCAATCACGCTCAGGGCGCCACGTAGATCAAAATGAAAGTCAGCTGAGCGGCGCACGATGCATTCGGCAAGGTCCACCAGCCCGGTTGCGGGCTGTGGTGAGCTGTTTCCGCCATAATCAACGGCGTCTCGCTCAGGATTCGTCTGTTTTGTGGCACCGACTGTGTGCTTCTCCCCACGCGGGCTCTTGCTTGAGATTGTGTACGTGCGTGGATATAGCGGGCGAGCAGCAGTCTTAAGCGGTGACCGAGCTACACGAGCCGCCGCCAGCGCCTTCACGTCTGCCTCCTCTTGTTGGCGCCTCTGTTCTTTGGCTTCCAGAACCTGGGCTAGAGTGGCCTGTGCATCTGGGTACATGGGCAGGGCGAGCTCTAACTCCCGTTCTGCATCATCCAGTGCCCTCACACATAATAGCATGGCACCCAACTTGAAATGCACGTACGCGTCCTCCGGGTGCAGACGAGTGGCGATACGCAGCTGCTCCACGGCGGCAGCAAATACCTCGCCAACTTCGTAGGCGCAAGCGACGTTGACTCGCAGACGAAACTCCACCTCCTCGGTAATGTCCATGGCCAGCGCCAGCAGGTAGAGCTCAACGGCGCGTGCCCAGTCTCCGTTCGTATGCAATCGTACAGCCGCCTTGGTGACCATCTTGAGCTTCTGTGCGGGGTCGAGGTTCGAGTGGTGTGGTGGGAGTGATCGCCACCACCACTCGAACCCACTCACCGAATTGATGCTTTCGGGGTCCCAAGAGTATTTCTCAGAGATCACCACCGAGGGTTTTTTCATGCTCAGCTCGGGTGAACGCAATGCCGATCGAGAAGCAGGATTGGCACCATGTCCAAGCCCTCCGCTGTTGTCATCGGCACGGTCATCAAGCCATGCATGGTCATCGCGGTTCGAACTCCGGTTGCTCTGGCGCTCAGTGGCGTTGGGTGTGAAGGACAGTCGCATCTTGTGGCCACCCGCAATCGCCTTCTCCTTGGGGGTGCTGAAGATCACGGAGCGGCGATGCTGCTCGACGGGACACGTCGGCGGGCGCGCAATAGGCAGACACACCGTGGCGGAATACGGCGACGGGGCACCTACGTAGTGCGACGATATGGTCGTGGTGGGGCGATGATGCATCGATGGCGTAGATAACGAGGTCTTTCCGGGGCTTGTGGGGCTGAGAGGACGAAGTGCGGGCAGCATTTGGGTGCGGATCGGCGAGGAGGTCTTGGATCGTGCATGCCGTTGGCGGGTTGGACTCTTTTCGCTCCGACGCGTGTGTTTGCTCTCCTCCATACCATCGTCGTTGTCGTGTCGGCCACGTGGGCTGTCGTAGGCATCAGCGGCGGGTGTGAATGTGCCCCTGTCATCCAGCTGGACTGGCGACGTAATGGGCATCTCGGTCTTGAAATGCCCCAGCAGCCTCGTGACCAGCGCCAGGATCACGGCGTTGTCGTGGTGGCGCTTCTGTAGCGTATAGATAAACATGTTGGGCTGCCACAGTTGTCCATGGGCAGCGACTTTACAAGCGCGCACGACCGATGCTGCATCCTCATCAGCGAGCAGCACGAGGAGTTCGAGGCAGAGGTGCTAGCAAACAATAAACAGCAGGCAGAGAGCGAGCAAAACAATTCAGGACGAACGCTGCCCACAAGAACGATGCAGTATGCTGGCAGCGTGTAACAGAACGTACGCGCTTGGTGGCCTCTGTGTAGGCCGTGAGGTAGCGGTAGACGCAGCTCGCAAAACCTGCAGTCGATAGCCATCGTTCCGGTGAGTGCATAGCAGACAATAGGGAGTTGACCAGCACACCTACACACCCACGAGCTAGATAGAGAGCGGGCGGTCCGCGACCCAACGCACCTGCGCGATTGGCGTGAGCCCGCACGGCTTCGCACTGAAGCAGGTCCAGCGCTTCCGTCAGCAGAGGCTCCTACGATACACAATACACGTAAAGAGAGAGAGAGGTGTTTAGTTAGAGCACCATCACCGAACGTGCCACCACAAGACAACACGTAGCCACGCACGATCTGGTACTCTGGACAGCGGTCTGCCGACGCGGCAAACATGAGCGCGGCCATGGGCTCCACGGGCGTCGTGGACAGCTCCGAGTCTGTGTGCGCGGCTCGTCCGCTTGCCCGCAGGCGCGCCAGCACTGCTTGCTGATGGCGCGCGACCAGGGTCTTGGCCTGCTTGGCGAGCGGCGACGTGACCATGCGTTGCCTCTGGAAGAACGTGTTCATCCACACGCTGTTGCGCTCCAGCAGCGCCGCGCTGGCGCTGAACGACGGGTTGACGCGCGCGTAGCTGATGAGCCAGCGCTGGTTGATGGCCACGAGCCGCTCAAACCACGGATCGCCCGCGCCGTCGGCCTCCGTCTCCATGTCCACGTCATCCAGCGAGAGGTCCAGCGCCATGCCCACGCTGAGCGCTGCTTCCATTGCGCGCGTACCGAACCGCTTCGCCTCGTGCTTGTTGCAGGTGGCTTGATGCCGTGGGTTGCGCGGCTCATGCTCGGCCGTCCACACAGCGTCGTTTCGCTTGCTTCAACCACCTGCCAGCGCGGGCCTTTTTTAGCCGGGTGGTATACGGTATACCATCCGGATAGCAACCGGATCTCGGTGCCTTCCCTTCCCTCTCTTCAGTTGTTGTTGCCTTTTGTTTTTGTTTGGGGGGGATTTTGTCCGTTTGTCGTCTGGTCGTGGGAGTGTGTGTACGTGCCCGGGGTTTCCTTTATTTGGAGCGGTTCGGGTCGGTCGCTGCTTTGCAGTTTGGTTGTGAAGGGGGAGGGGAACAAGCAAAAGGAGGAGGAGGGGTCGAGGCTCAGTCAGAAGATAGTCGTATCGTAGCGGACCGAAGCGTATCGCAGCGTACGACCCGAACAAGCAGCGACGCCGTCAGCTCTGCCCGCTTCTGCTCTTGCTGCATCTACGGCTATTGGCCACTTGCTCTCTGTATCCTGCACCGCATTGCTTCGCTTCGACGCGCGACGAGCACGGTCAGGCGTCACTCAGTCGAGGGCCGCCGCTCGCTCTCTCTCGCTCCTGGCGACAACACGCCAACACCAACACCAACGCCAGCGCCAGCGCCAGCGCCAGCGCCAACGCCAACAGCACCAACAACACCAACGCCAACGCTTGCGCGCAGTTTCCCCCCGCGTCATCACCGTCGGGACACACACGCAGAGGCATTGCAGACGTCCCCCCTCCAGGGCCACTGTCTCTCTCGTGATCGCATCCTCGTCGTCGCTGCCCGCCTCGTGACGAGACGGAGAGTCATTCCCACTCGGACCCCGTCCCGAGTCCATCGCACGCAGCTCGCGCTAGCCTTCCAGGTCAAATGACCACCACCACCGAGTCAACGGACGCGCCGCCGCCCACCAGCGCAACCTCTGCAGCCGCCTCTGCAGCCGCCTCCGCCTCCACATCAGCCTCGGCCTCGGCCGCTGACCTCTCGGAGCAGGGCCGCGGCCTGCTCGTCAGCGCGCTCAACGGCAACAGTGGCGCCAACACCAACACCAACACCAACGCCAACGCCAACGCCGACGCCAACGGTCACGCCAACGCCAACGCCAGCACCAATGGATCGTTCATCTCCGCCAACGATGCCGCCGCAGGCGAGGCGACGCCCACCACAGATCCACAGACAGAGACCCAGCCACAGCCGCGGCCGCAGCCGCAGCCGCAGCCGCAGCCGGTGGCCCTGCCCGTGGTGGCGCATGAGGTCCACTGGGAGGGCTACGTGCGCAAGAAGGGCGACTGGCTGCCGCGCTGGGAGGAGCGGTACCTCGTGCTGGACGGCGCCACGCTCACGTACTACAACGCCAAGGAGGAGGCACGCAGCGGCCGCAACCTGCGCGGACGCATGATCATCTGCAAGGTGCGGCCCGAGAACTACGGCAAGGCGCACGGCTTCTTGATCGAGACCAAGGGCCACAAGCTGTTCCATCTCTGCTGCACCACGGAGCTGGAGAAGGACATGTGGGTCGAGATGATGCAGGCCGCGATCGACGAAGGCGTGCGCCACTCGCAGATGGACCACGGCGCCGCGTCAGCCTCGGCGTTGGCGCCCTCTCCGTCGCCGTTGCCCACGCAGGTGGACCTGCGCAGCTTCTACTTTGCCTTCCGGGAGCTATTGATCTCACACTCGGCGTCGCCGCAGTTCTTCCCCAAGCTTTCGCGCGACGTCGTGCTCACGTCCAATTACGCGCCGACGGTGCCGTTTTGGGGCGAGTACCATGGCCTCGATGGTGTGCTGCATTTCTTTTCCATCCTCTACGAGACGGTCGAGTTCACGTCCTTCTTCGTGACGGATATCGCACAGGCCACGGACGGCAACACGGCCGTCGTGGCGGGCCGAGAAACCATGAAGAACCGAGACAATGGGCGCAAGTTCACGCAGCAGTGGCAGCACACGATCGAGTTTGCCCCCGATGGCCGCGTCAAGTCGCTGACGATCAACGCCGACCCCGTGGCGGCCTCGGCCGTGTTTGGCTGCAACGCCACGGCCAGTTTGTCCCTCCCCATGTCGAGCGTCGTGGGCAACACGAGCCATGACAACCCGGCTGGTACACTGCATGTGGTGGTCTTTCGCGGCGAGCAGATCACGACCCGCGGCCAATTGCCCAGCGAAGACCTCTCGGATGATATCCTGGCGGGTGATCGCACGCCACGAACGGCGCCCGCACCGCCGCACCAGCGCATCTTCCTCGGGTTACGCCTCATCACGGATGGCAAGACGAACGTGTACGCGCCCACGTCGTCGGCGAGTTGCGTGGCGCGCACGCGGCCCTGCGGGCCCGAGGAATCGCCCAACCCGCAGTGGAATTCCAGGCATGAGGTGGCCTTTGGTGGCTCGTCGCGGGGCAAGCCCTGCTTCATGCTGATCGAGGCGTGGGAAACCCACGCGAGCGACGAAGAGGGCGGCTCCGAGACGGAGGAGATCGTGGGGGTGGCCAAGGTCAACTTGGCGCCGTTCCTGGCGTTGGCCAGCACGTCCCGTACCGTGCGCGAAAGCGTGGTGCACAGTGACATTGCCCGTGGCGCTGTGCCGCAATGGTACGCGCTGTTGTCGGCGCTGGAGACCAAGTTTTCATGTGGGCGCGTGCAGCTTAGCATCAGCTTTGAGCCGCTGCTGGCGGGCAAGGGCATGTCATCGTCCGAGCTCGTGGGCGACACCATCTCGCCGGCCGTGGGTGGCGACGCCGTGACCCCACTCGTGCGCCCCACGCACACGCTCATGCAGTCGTCCAGCCGCAGCACCAGTAGCAGTCAGCGGGCCGCGTTGGCGCGTGGCTTCTCGTTCCGGGACACGAAGCGCAACAACCACCAGTTCCGCGTGGGCAACACGACGTTTGATGTGCCGCGTCGGTACCAGATGATCAAGGCCATGGGGCAGGGCGCGTATGGCTGCGTGATCGCGGCCAGCGACACGGAAACGGGCCAGGCGCTGGCCATCAAGAACGTGCCCAACGCCTTCAACGACCTCATTGACGCCAAGCGCATCCTGCGCGAGATTCGGCTCATGCGCCATTTGAACCACCCCAACATGGTCAACCTCGTGGACCTCTTGCGGCCACCGACGTTGCAGGACTTTAACGACGTGTACATCGTGACGGATCTCATGGAGACGGACTTGCACCGCGTGATTCACTCGAACCAGACCATCAGTGACGACCACGTGCAATACTTCTTGTACCAGATGCTGCTGGCGATTCACTACGTGCACTCGGCCGAGGTGCTACACCGCGATCTCAAGCCGTCCAATATCCTCGTCAACTCAGATTGCGACGTCAAGCTCTGCGATTTCGGACTCGCGCGTGGCGTGCAGGGCATGGACTCGGGACTCACCGAGTACGTGGTGACGCGCTGGTACCGTGCGCCGGAGCTGCTCTTGTCGTCCAAGTACGACAAGCAGATGGACGTGTGGGCCATTGGCTGCATCCTGGCCGAGATGCTGGGGCGAAGACCGCTCTTCCCCGGCCACGACTACTTGCACCAGCTCAAGATCATCATGGACGTGATCGGCTCGCCCTCGGAGGACTCGCTGGATTTCATTACCAACCCCAAGGCCAAGCGGTTCATCCTGCGGCAACCCAAGAAACCAAAGGTATCCCTGGCCTCGGTGTACCCACGCGCCACGCCCGAATGCCTTGACCTACTGGATAAGATGCTCGTGTTTGATCCACGCAAGCGCATCACGATCCAGGAGGCACTGGAGCACCCGTACCTCAGCATGGTGCGAGACCCGGCACTGGAGAAGACCTGCCCCACGCCGTTTGATTTCGCGTTTGAGGACTTTGAACTCACCAAGCCCAAGCTGCAAGAACTCATCTTTGAGGATGTGTGTGCGTTCCATCCGGATGCACGCATGGTGGATGATGTCCCCGTGCCCATGGCCATGACCATGGCGCCCGCGTCCTCACCCGCTAGCACGGATAGACCCACGACCGTGCCTCCGGGCGGCCTCACGCTCTTGGAAGGCCCCGTGTCGTCCTTAAAGGGCGTCTCAGTGGAGCCTGAGGCTGTGCGGATGGCGCCACTCGCGTCGACGCAACCACAGCCACAGGTGCAGACAGAGTCACAGCAGCAGGAGGCTGTGGTCCAACCTTCGTTGGCGAGCAAGGAGCAGGACAAGCCTGCCGACGTGCCCGTGACTGCGCATACGGATGTGGATGTGGATGTAGATGATGATGAGGAGGAGGAGGATGTGGATGTGGATGTGGACGTCGATGTGGACGTCGATGTGGATGTGGATGAAGATGAAGACAGTGAGGGCGACGTCAAGACCGCGATGACCGCGAATGGTACCGCCACCTCCTCCACTGCCGCCAATGACGAAACCTCCACGACAATCGACCTGTCGTCCTCCCCACGGAAGCTGGCACAGCCTCGAGCGCTGTCGCCCTCATCGTCCGCCGTATAAATCTCTCCTCTCCCCACTGATTCCCATCCGTCTCCTCCTCCTCTCCGAGGGGGAGGGAAAGGAGCGGAGCGGATCGACTCGTGGCCAAGAAGTAGGATATAGGATGATCAGGGCAAGGAGCAGAAGGGAGATGCTTCTCAAGCCACATTCAAAACGAAAACCAAGCAACAAAAACACACGCGCAATCTTTGAAACTTTTAAACATCAACACATACACCCCATCCACATGATAGATGATCAATCCCCCCTCACACACATTCACCGCTTCCAATGCACTCCTCACCGAGGTGCTCAACTATTCGAGAGAGAGATCAGCTTCTACTCCTACTACGTGGATACTGCAGGTGTTGGGTCGCTGAGTACTGCCAGGCGCACTACCTGCGGCGTGAAGGACTGGCGAATGAGCGCCGCATAGGCCGCGCGCAGCCTGGCGCTGGTCGGAAAGAGGCGTAGCCCCCGCATGAGCACAAGCTCGTGGCGGATGCGCGGTCCCGATGGGACAACAGCTCACGCGGCGATCGTTTGACCTGGCGAAGCACGTCTGACGCGTCTCGCGCTTGTGCCAGCGCATGGGCATCGCTCCACGCTGCCGCGAACACGTCCTTCCAGCAGCAGCAGCAGCAGCCATCGCCCATCGCCGCCACCACTATCGTCACCCTCGCGGAACAGCGACGGCAGCGCTCGATTCCGAACCCATCCATAGCATTGCATCACGTGGTTCAGCCAGAGCGAGTTCCAGGACGGCGCCATGTGGAGCGCCCACAGCGTGGAGGAGACCAGTGCCAGCCGCGCCAGACTGCCGGCATCCAGGTACTCGCAGATGCCGCGCTCCAGCACGTCCACGGGCAGCGCCAGCAGCGGGGGCGGCGGTGGTAAGGAGGAGGAGGACGTCGAGGGTATGGTGCGCTGCGCCTGATCACCTGCGAATGCCTGTTGCTGCTGCTGTTGTTGCTGTCTCTGTCGCAAACGATGTGGTAACCTGGGTTGGGTACGCTTTCGGGGTACTGCATGACATGGAGCGTGGGAATGAGTGTTTTGATGTGTATTTAAAGATGCGTCCGTACCCCCTCGCCATGCCTTTGGGTATCGTGTTCCCCCTCCTCCTCTCGTGTTGCTGCTTATGCGTGTGGGTTCCGCAGCACGAGGATGACCGAGTCGCCGCGCAGGAACATCTTGCTCACGAAGCGGTCCTTGTTGACGGGCTTGGCGCCCTTCTTGCCCGACTTGGGCAGCTCCGTCCACATCTCTTTGACGTTCTCCAGCACCCTGCCGGTTGGTTGGCAGTCGCCCCGCACACACACATCCATCAGTCAGCAGCCGCAGTACAGCCGCAGCCTCAGCCGCAGGACGACGAGCTGCAGAGAGGGAGAGGGAGAGAGAGAGAGAGACGTACATATTGCAGTGGCGGTCAAAGGCTTTGACGCGCGCCAGCAGCTTGTGGTTGTTGCGCACGTTGATAAGCACCTGCGAGTTGTTCTTGACGCTGTGCATGAGCACCGAGAGCGGGCCCTTCTGGAACTCCTCCTCGTTCTCCTGCACGCGCTTGTATTCGACTCCACCGGCGCTGCCATGACAACGCCAACACACACACCATCACCCACGCAGCGCACGGGTTAGTTCGCAAATGCCATCCCTCCCACGATTAGGAAGGGCAGGTCTGCTGCCAGCATGCATGCCGCCTCGTCCTGCTCGTACCTCGCCATGATTCCCTCTTGCTCTTGTGGTTTGGTTGGGGGCGCGCCTTTGGATTCCCTGGTGGCGTCGAAAGCGTACTTAGCCCGCCGTATACACTATACAACATGGTATGGTTGAGACGTGTACTGTATAATATGTATACGGCGGGCTAAGTACAGTTGGAGATGGTTACTCTGACTGTCAGAGTAACCATTTCCATCTTCTAGTGAGTAACTTACACTACACGAGATGGAAGCAATGAACCCATGCCAGCATTCCATCCAAGCATGCAGATATATGGAGCTATGTGTTCACTGTTTTGTGTATGCGCCTATTACTCATTGTCTCTCTCTCTCTGTTTCTCTGTTTTCTGAGGTTTCCATCTCTTGCCAACAAGCTCCAAGCAGCCAGGCCAGGCCAGCTACCAGACTGGCTGACCTGCCGGGCCAAGGCAGAGTATTTCCTGCGGATGCAGTTGCTAATGCAGATGCAGATGCCCATGCCAATGTTGATGCTCATGTGAATACTGGTGCTGAGGCTAATGTATGCCACCGGCCTAGTCCAGGTCCATCTTCTCGGCCTCACTCTTGTCCTCGCTCTTGTCGTCGGCCGTCTCGTCCTTGGCGGCGGGCGCCTCGGGCTTGGGCTGCGGCTTGGGCTTGGTTACGATAGGCAGCGCCACGGCGCGCACAGCCACGAGCTTGCTGCGGATGGCCGTGGAGGTGAGCACGGGCGACTGCGTGGGCGGCAACGCGCTCTGCTTGGCCAGCTCGTCAAAGAGCCACGTCTCGGCGTCCGTGGCCGTCTGGCGCAGCTTCTCGCGGTCGGCATCGGCCCAGTGCGCGTACGCCTCGTCGGTCGAGTTGGCCTGCTTCTTGTACTCCTCCAGCGCAGTCTGCAGCTCGCTCGTGGCGGCCGCCCGCTCCGTGCTCTCGCTCAGGCGGAACTCAATGGGCGCGGTCACCTGGCGCAGCTCGTCCAGCTTGCTCTGGTACACCGACTTGGTGCTGTCAAAGCCCTCGTCCGTGTACAGCCAGTCCTCCGTGGCCGTCAGCTGCTCCTCCAGTGTGGCACGCTCCTCGCTCGACACAAAGGCGGCCAGACGATCCGTCACCTGGTTGCGCATGTCATACACAAAGCTCTCCAGCTCGTTGCGCTTGTTAAACGTCTCTTCAATCACGCGGTCCTGGTGCGCCATCGCCACCTCCTTCTCCGTCGCGTCGGCAATCTCACGCGCGCTCAGGCCACCGACCGCGGCCGTCACCGTGAGCTCCACCTTGCGGAAGCGCTTCTTCTTGGGCTCATCAGCCTTGGCGTCGGCCTTGGCGTCTTCCTTGGCGTCATCCTTGGCCTCGCCAGCCGCCTCCGCGTCGTCCTCGGCCTTGGGCTCCTCCACAATCTCCTGCATCAGCTGCGACGACGCCACCGAGAACACGCCGTTCATGTCCTGCTGCACGTTCACGCGCACCTTGGGCACCTCGTCGCCTTCCGTGGCCGAGGCTGGCAGCCCGCCAATCGTAAACGTGCCCAGTGCCAAGTCGTAATCCGCCGGCAAGAACGGCACGGCCGTGGCATCATAGGCCGCCGTGAGCGCAAAGCTCTGGTTGCGACGGAACGTCACACGCTTGGTCTTGGGGTACTCGTCCGCGCGGGTCATGATCACCATCGAGTCATTGTCACCCACCTCCATGTCCACGTCCTCGTCCTTGCTGTCCGCGGGGCTAGCGGCCGCGTTGGCGCTGGCCTCCCACGACAAGCGCACGGGGTAGTGCACCTTGTCCTGCGTCTGGAACTCCTTCACCTTGAACACGGGCGACAGGATGGCGCACTGTAGCGCACAGCCGCGAGCCACCGTCTCGTCGGCGTTGAGCGTCGTGCTCAGGCCATAGTTCTGCGCCTCCATGTCGAGGCCCAGGATGGTCGACAGGCGGCGCTTCACGCTCGACACGCGCGTGGCGCCACCCACAATCTCAATGCTGCTGAGCTGCGTCTTGTCCAGGCCGGCATCGGCCAACGCACGTGCGATGGGCGATTCCAGGCGGTCCAGCAGCGGCGCCACCAGCTCTTCAAAGTGTTCCAGCGAGATCTGTCCGCTGTAGTCCTTGTCGTTGGCCAGGGATTCAATGTTGACGTGCGTGGCCGTGACGCCGTGTGGGCTGAGGTTCTTCTTGGCCTTTTCACAGGCCGAGAGCAGCTTGATGCGCGACTTGGGCGACGCCATGGGGTCAATGCCGTGCTTGGTCTGGAAAGCCGCCGCCACGTCCACGGCCAGCGCATGGTCAAAGTCCCGGCCGCCCAAGAACCGATCAAACGCGGCCGACTTGACCTGCAGCTTGCCCTGCACAAAGGCCACGATCGAGACCGTGTAGCTGGCGTGGCCCATGTCGATAAACATGACGTGCTGCGGCTCCGACTCGTGGAAGAGGTTACGCGCCGACTTGTAGATGCCATACGCCAACGCCACGGCCGTGTGCTCGTTCAGCAGGCGCAGCGTGTTGAGGCCGGCAATCTGCGAGGCATGCAGCAACGCACGCCGCTGCACGTCCGTGTAGAACCCAGGGCACGACAGCACGGCGTAGGCGGGGCGTACCCCTTCGTTGGCCGTGGCGGCAATGGCCTGCATCTTGTTGAGGATCATGGCCACGATCTGTTCGCAGGAAAACGTGACGGGTTCGTCATTGTACTGCAGCACGATGCCCACGTCGCCGCTGGGCAGCTCCACGCACTCGTACGCGAGCAAAGCAATCTCCTTCTGCACCTCGGGGTGCTTGAACTTGCGGCCGATCAGGCGCTTGATGTCCGTCGCCGTGTTGCGGAAGTGCATGCGCGCCACCGAGACGGCCGACTCGCCGATGAAGCGCTGCTTGCCCTGCACGCACACGAGGTTGCTGTTTGCGCCGCCCCCCACATACATCCACACACATACACAGTTAGAGACGGAGGCCGCAGAAGGGAGGAGAGGCAGAGAGAGAGAGAGAGAGAGAGAGAGGTGCAGACGTACGGGTTCTTGCGGTTGGAGTTCTCATTGAGGATGATGTCGATGCCGCCGCGCTTGGCCTGGCCGATGACGCAGTCCACGTTGCCAAAGTCCACTCCGATGACCGACATGGTGGAGAGGAGGGGGAGAAGGAGGAGGAAGAAGAAGAGGAGGGGGAAATGCGAGCGGCTACGGAACACACGCGCGCAGGATCACGAGACGCAAGTCACAAAGTGGCTGACGGAATGCGCTTGGTCGCAGTGAACAACGCGGGACACAATTGAACGGGCGGTCGCGGCGACAGTGAGGCAAAAAGAGGGGAGAGGAGAGGGAGGAGGGGGAGTCGAGAAGGTGGAGCCAAAGTGCAAGCCACACCCACCAGTGAGTGAGAGAGAGCCCCGCAAGCGCATGTTCTAGAAAAAATACCCTCCCAACCTGGCAACGCCACGTCATGACGCCACAGGCGACAGACCTCTAGCATTCTATATCTGCGTGGCCCACGGATTGGATTGGGCACTGGCGCCATACCGGTATCAACAGAACCAAGCGATGACCTCTGTAAATGGATATAGCGCAGGTGATCATCACGGTCACCTGCGTTCCTATCCATTTGCAGAGAACGCAGGTGACCATTACGGTTTGGGCGATCGGAGCCTTTCATTTCCTGCAGTGTGGTCTCTGTGTACTGAATGAGCGACTTCGACCGTGCCAGACAGCGCCAATGCCAAAACGACTGGGAGAAACCAGATCGAACCTTCTCGACCGACTGACTCAATCGCTTTGAGGAGGCAGATTGGGCCCGTGCCGTTTGGCAAAATATCACATAAATCAAAACTGCCAATTGAAAGTGAACATTTGCCAAATGTGGGGACTTTTTAACTAATTTAGGCAAATGTCGGGCCCTTTTTGAAGAAGTGGCGGCTCGTGTGAAATTGTCTGGAAAAGTCCCCACTTCTGACAAGTTTGTTCACTTTGAAGAGAGCGAAGCCCCACCACAGCGAAGCGGAGTTTGGTGGTGCGGCAGGTAGCGCGGCAGGTAGCACGGAATACGTGTACCCACGTTGAGCACCCCAGTGGAGCGGAGGTTGCGATTAGGTGGCGCTCTAAGGCTTAGCGCCCTGCCAACCACTTTTGTGGACATTTCTACCAAGATGGTGTACAGTTGAGCCCCCACTTTTGACAAGATCGAGAGTTATGTGAGCCATTTAAAGGCTCCACATGTGTCAATTTCGTCCTACATTTGACTAAATTGGTTGAAAAGCCCCCACATTTGGCAAATTCGCGTTGAAACCCATGAGTGCCATCCGTCACTATCGCCCATGCCAAGGGCAAGCACCTCAGGCGAATAGTCGGCTGGCCACCCGCTGCTCGTCCTGCAGCTCCACGTAGGCCGCTTCCAGGCGCGCCAGGCGCTGCGACGTGTGTGCCAGCGTGCGCTTCAGCTTGTGCTCGCGTGTGGAGGCGCAGGCCACCTGCTCTTGGTGCTGCACCCGTTCGGTCTCTAGCTGCTGTTGCAAGGTCTGGGAGGGAGGAAGGAGGGGTCACACACAGCCATCAGGGCGCGGGCATCACGCGGTAGACAACGCACCAACGGACATGCCAGCGTATACACAAGCAAGCCACGCACCGCGACCGTCGTGGCTGTGGCACGTAGCTCCTGCTCGCGCTCGGTGAGCTGCCCACAGGCGCCGTGTAACGCCTCTGCTTGCGCTGCCCGCTCCTGCTGCCAGGCATCATGCGCTCGCTCGCCCACAGCGCGCTCATGGGTCAACGCCTCCATCATCAGCTGCTCCTTGGCGCTGCGATCACCCACTGTGTGCTGCAGCTCGACGATCTGCGCCTGCGCCTCGGTCAAAGCCTGCGTCACCGCCGTGAGCCGTTGCGTCAGCTCCGTGGCTCGCTGCTGCGCATGCGCGTGGTCGCGTTGCTCGACACAGAGCTGACGCTGCAGCTCGCTCCTGGCCGTTGCTGCTTGCTGTGCATGTACATGCGCGTTCTCTTGGCATTGCCGACGGACGTGGCGCTCGGCTTGTAGCTTGGTGGAGAGCTTGGTCGCCTTGGCGCGGGTCTGTGAGCGGAGCGCCGACAGCAGTTCGCAGGCGTGGCGTAGCTTCTCATCGGCCAGCGCGCGTGCGTGATTGGCGTCTTGCAGCGCCTGTTGCACGGCTCGAGTTGCTTTGCAGTAGGACACAGGCACACACAAGCATTCCCCCATCCATCCAGGTATCAGATCGTTTCCTTTCTTCCCTTCCATCACGTCGTGGTTTCTCCACCTGCGGTCTGAGTCGCCAGCGCATGGCGAGAGTCATCGCGCTCACGCTCCAGCCGCGAGATATCGTCACGTAGCTGCTGCATCTGGGCCTCGTGGTCGTGGTGCTGCTGCTGGGCCTGCTGCTTTGCCTGTTGCTGCCACCGCTGGCGCTGGTCGTGAAGCTGGCGCTGCTGGTCCTGGCCCAGCTCTTGTTGCTGCCGCACAAAGGCGGCCTGCTGCTGCTGCAGCGCTCTCTCGTGGTCGGTCAGCGGTAACGACGTGGCCACCACGCGCGTGAGCTGCATGCGCATGGCCTCGAGCTGTCCCTCGTGCTGCGCTTGCTGTTGCTGCAGGAGCCCGGCAAATCGCTGGCGGGTATCCTCGCAAAGCGTGCGCGCTGTTCGTTCCATCGAGTCCTTGATGGGGGGGGGGGGGGG
>JAADWT010000490.1:0-19655 GCA_023336285.1 Pythium grandisporangium
CCCCCCCCCCCCCCCCCCCCCCCCCCCCCCCCCCCCCCCCCCCCCCCCCCCCCCCCCCCCCCCCCCCCCCCCCCCCCCCCCCCCCCCCCCCGCCAACACATAGTCGAGTGACATACGAGGACATGCCGCTGGTTGTGTGGCGCGCGACCTACTAGTATGCTCCGTCTCCATTGCCCGCGGGGTTTCGACTGGGGCCTGCTGCCGCCTGAGATGCCCGCCACCAGTGACGGCCATGCCCCTGGTCAGCACGACCACGTCGCGAATGCTCAACCCCATGCGCAACAGATTGTCCACCACGTTCATCTCCGTTTGTTCCACCGCGATCTGGCCGTTGTCTGTGAACCAAAACTTGATACTACCGGCAAACGAAAAGTCCCTACCATTCAGAGCCGCCATCAGGGCTTCATCCTCCATCGCGCCCGGCAGAAGACAGCGGAACGTATCGTCGCACCATCCAAGCTCCACCACAGTGCGCGCAAGGACCACGGGGTGGTCCTCACTGCCCGAGACCTCGATCGCGACCACGGTGACGCGCAGGAAGCGATGCGCGGTCGTGATCACACGCCACTGATGTAGCGAGCCCTCGGGTCCGACCATGGGCCCCGTGCGGACCTCTGGGTGCATGATGCACCTCACCAGCTCAGCCTGACGCGTTTCCAAGGCATTGGCGGTCAGTGCGGATGAATCGCCTGGGGATGCCCCGGTGAATCCATTGGCAAACACCGTCAAGTACTCGCGTACGATGCGCACCAGAGAGCCATTGAGGTCGTTCCGGCGCTGCAGCACACGCTCCGTCGCCAGCGCCGCGCGCTGCTGAAGCCGGTGAACCTCGTCGCGCAGCGCCGCCACCGAGGACTCGGCGGCCGCGGTCTTCTGCTGCTGCCGCAGGCGGAAGAGGCGGCCGCGCTCGCGCCCCGACTTGGCCGGTGACCCCGTTCGCGGTGGCATCAAAGGGTCCTCCTCCGTCTGCGTCTGGGTACTGTATGCGAGGGCGTCTGTGGGTTTGTATCAGCTGGCGGTGGCTGCCAATCGCGAGCAGAGACCTCGCTACGGATGCCTCGTCCATGCTGCTGGCTCACCTTTTCCCCTGACTCTTTCCGAAATCCGTCAAGTGACGACTTCAATGGGAACTGGTCATGACAAGTTAACTCGGCGGACGAACGGCACGGTTGATTTGGAAAATACTGGTAAAATCAGCCAAAGTTCCTAACTGTTAATTTGATATTCAGCCGGCACGTACCCACTTGGCCATCCACATATACCGCAGTCGCTCTCCGTCGCATCCACTCCGTGGCCGTGGATCCTGCTTTGACTATTAGTACTTGTCAATCTCCACGCCCTGCTCTTCCTCGTGGCTCGTGGCGGCGCTCCTGTGTCATGGCGTCGGTCTCCCAATATACAGCCTATTCCACGGCTTGGGCATGGCCCTTGCCCAAGCCGTGGCAACAACTCGCTCTGCTATTTGTCTTCTCTCTTGTGGCGTACGCGTGACCCACGATCAGTTACTCCAACGGATGGAAAATTCTAGCGATGAGTGAGTAAACGGTGTATTCTGGCTGGAGGTTGACCCGCTCCTATTCACGATCACACTTGCCCAGCCTGGTCTTGCCATCCAATGCAGTGCGTCCTTGCCAAAAACAACTGGAATCGTTACCACCATCCATGCCATGATGAAAGCCATCGGAACAAGACCCTCCACCGTTGGCGATACCAAACTCGTTTCAGTCGCCAATGACTTCACATACCAGTCGTGCCACGCCCGATAAACAACTACACATCCTTCCATGTGGCCTATCGCCACGTCGGCGGAGATCCATCACGCCACTTGCTTGATCGCTTGCTGTCAACCCTCTACGTCATCACTGATGGTTGTCGCCAAAGGTGCACCCAATACATACTCTAGTGCCATCCGAGCGTCTGTCCGTCGCCCCAACGAGCGCTCCGCTCGAGGCAACGGCGATCTCCTCTCCATCTCCAGTGGCGGGTCGTTAGTGGTCTGTTGCATGTCGTGCACCTTGACGTGGCCGTCGCATGTGGCAGTCATGCCCCTGGTCAGTACGACCACGTCGGCGAGGCGTAACCCCATACCCAAGAGGTTTGCCATCACGTTCATCTCGGCCTGCTCCACGGCGATGCGGCCATCGCTTGTAAACCAAAACTTGGCTCCACCGGCAAACGTTACATCCCTGTCCACCAGGCGCATCATCAGCGCCTCATCCTCCAGTGCACCGGGGAAGAGGCAGCGCAGAGTATCCTCGGACCAGCCAGAGCGCACCACCGTACGCACCGAGACCACGGGGTTGTCCTCCTTTCCTGAGACCTCGATCGCCACCACCGTGGTCTCTACGTAGCGATACGCTGCCGTGGCGATGCGCCACTGGGTCAGTGAGGCCTCACACCCGGTCATGCCGCCTGTGCAGACATCCGGGTGCAAGATACTTCTCAAAAACGCAGTCTGACGGATTTCGTCGGGCGCGAGGAGGGCGGACGACGAAGAGGACGAAGGTGGCGGCCTCCCGCCGAGCCCATACGCGAACATGGCCATGTACTCGCGCACAACGCGGGCCAGAGAGCCATTGGGCCCGTTTCGGCGCTGCAAGGCACGCTCCGTAGCCAGCGCCGCGCGCTGTTGGAGCCGATCAACTTCGTCGCGCAGCGCCGCCACCTTGCTCGCCGCGGCCGCGGCCTTTTGTTGCTGGCGCTGACGGAACAGGCGGCCACGCTCACGCCCCGACATTGGCGTTGGCTGCGAACGCATTGGGCGGTCTGTGGTCTGCGTCTGGGCTTGTTGTCGGTCGACTGCGAGTAGAATCCCTACTGGGGAGGCCTCGTCCATGCCGCTCAATTGCGTGTACTTTAGCGGTAACGTTAGAGTAACTTACTCCATCGCGTGCTACTCGCAGGATGTTAACCCCACGATTAATAGACCATAATGAAACCAAGCTATATAATATTACGATTTGCCTGTCCCTTGCCAGGATTGGGATAGATAGAAAACAGCCAACCAACAGAGGCGGAGCGGTTGCGAGGCGAGGCGATAGGTGCGAAGACGCAGCAAACCCGCGTGGTATTTGCGGAGGCGGGCCCAGCACCGAGCATTCCAGCGAGCCAAGCCTCCCCTCACCAGAAAGTTCTTTCATTAAATTCCGAGAGAAGCGAGTCGCGGGGCGCCCAGTGTAGCGCCCGGTCGCTGGCAAGGTAAGTGCCAGATCGTTTAGCTGTGTTTTAATATGTTGTGTTGGCCATCCGGCGTCTGGAAGTGTGCTTCCTGCCAGTAGCAACTCCGTGGCTGTGTGGGTTACTACTCCAAGGAACCCACTCACTCAGCCCATCAACCTGCTCTGGTTAATCTAAACGATTAAGTTTAGCATTGGAGGAAGTTGTGCTAAAAAACTAGCACGCAGCAAAATTAATCCGCATTTGCCTCCAGTTGTATTCGCTCACCTGATGAGTCTCTGATGCATGACAAACATTCACAACACCCTAAAAAGACTCATCGTTGCCACACAAAGCAACCTCCTCGATCCGTTGCTATCCATTGTCCTTGCCCTGATATCCCCCCCACCAAACTTTTGAGGCAAACCTCCAATCAGTTTTCAATTTGCTCTTCGCATTGCATCTGCTTCAGGTGTCCCCTCCCCACTTTACAACGATTCCACCATGTCCAGCAACAAGAAGATCATTCTCGTCACTGGTGCCAACTTCGGTATGGGTTACGCGTGCTGCAAGGCGCTTGCCAAACAGCCGAACCACCACATCATCGTGGCTGGTCGCAACCCATCGCGTGTCAACGACGCCGTCGCTACACTACGGGGTCAGGCAGTGCCGTCGAGTATCGTCGAGAGTGGCATAGTGGATTTAGCGGATCTCGCATCCGTTCGCGAGTTTGCCGACACGATTCGTGACCGCGGGCTGCAGTTATTCTCACTCGTATGCAACGCCGCTGTGCAAGTCATGCACAAGACACTGACCGTGGACGGCTTCGAGTCCACCATGGGTGTCAACTATGTGGGGCACTTCCTGCTTGTAGAGCTGCTGCGGGACTGTACCAAGCGGGTTGTGATTGTCAGCTCTGAGGTGCACGACCCAGCCGAGAAATGTGGTTCGCCACTGCCCAACGTCTCAGATTTGGACGCGTTGGTGCGTGGCTATGAGGCATTTCACGGTATGGAGGCGTATTGCACCAGCAAGCTATGCAACCTCGTGCATGCCAAGGAGCTGGCACGTCGGTTTCCGGCTGGTCCCGAGGTCGTGGCCTACACCCCCGGGGTCATGCTTGATACGGGGCTCTTCCGTGCGTATCCACGCATTCTATTCTGGGTGCTGTCCCCAGTGGTGAATCTGTACACGAGGCTGCGTGGCAATCGCTTAAGCAGTGGCGAGTATTCAGGCGGGTGGGTCGCGCGTGCAGCGTCTGATCCGCTGGCGGGTATGGGGTGGAATAGCGGAGACTACATCCGTGTGGACGAAGTTTACCCCGCTTCGGCGCAGGCGTGCGACCCCGAATTGGCAGCCGAGCTCTGGGCCAAATCGGAGCAATGGGTCAAGCCTTATATGGGCTAATACTGGCGTTAAGAGGGCAAAGCACGCGGTCACTACAGCTCATCGAAAACATACCCTAATATGAAGCGTAACGCATCCACACGACGGGTTCTTCGCATATCCAGCACCTCATTTCATGGTTTCGTAACATTCGTTGCATTTGATTTGGCAGTACCTTTTGCGGCAGGCAACTTGCCTGAAGTACTCTTCACTTTAGGTTAATTTACCGAGTCCACTGCCCATTTAGCCATCATCCACGATCCCATTTCGACGGAGAAGTCGGCACGCACACGCGCTTCTCCGTAGTAGCCACTGCGCGTTCGCGTCGCGCTGTACAACATCTTCAATCTCCTTCCTATGAGCACGTGCAGGCGCCATAGCAATACGCGACTCCACTGAGTATTAGAGACCGTGCTTCGTTCAAGTGAACCTAGTGGTTGTGTGTGCGTGTTTCGATGGGCTACGCCGTCTTCCTTGTTCGTACTTAGCCGGCGTCTCCCAGTTCTCCGGTTTTGCACCTGGGTTGATCGGCGACGATACAGATCGTCATTATCCAAGCCACCGACCGCACCACCACCGCATCTTCGCGTCGCCTCGCTGTCTACGCCGCCTGTGGGGCCTTCCTCCCGCTCTCGCTTCGCTCTCCTCCTCTTTCCTCCCCTCCCCCCGCACGCCTGTTCCTCTCTTTCTCGGCGCTCCTGTTTCATGGTCTCACAGCTTGTCGCGGCCACCTCCTCTTCTGCCTCGCTCCTCACCACCTCCTCCTCCGCCTCCTCCTCCCCGTCGGTCGCGTCATCCGCGCCTGCCCACAAGAAGCTCAAGCTCCACCACTCCACCTGCGACGCCACCATGACGACGGCCACGTCCACAGCGCCCTCCAACACCAGCATCACCACCACCAGCAGCAGCAGCGCCTCCATCCACAGCATTCGCGGCGATCAGCGTCACTGGGACGTGTTGCGCCTACTGCAAACGCCCACAGCCTTCCCCAGCGAGACGTCGGCCGTGGCGCTGGGCGAGTTTGATGCCTCGGCGGCCGACGACACGCTCGCATTCCTGCAGGATGAGTGCCGTGTGCTCATCATTGGCGCCGGTGGGCTGGGCTGCGAACTGCTCAAGAACGTGGTGCTCTCGGGGTTCACACACGTAGACATCATTGACATGGACACGATCGATCTGTCCAACCTCAACCGCCAGTTCCTCTTCCGTGAGAAGGACATTGGCCAGTCCAAGGCCGAAGTGGCCGCCGCCTTTGTGCGTGAGCGCATGCGTGTAACAGCCACGGCCACGGAGGACTCCCCCATGCAGGGGGAGGAAGAAGGAGGAGAGGAGGAGGAGGAGGCAGCAGCCACGCCACTGACCATCACGTCGCATTTCAAGCGCGTGCAGGACATGGATGTGGCCTTTTACCGCCAATTTCACGTCATCCTCTCGGGCCTGGACAACATCGAAGCGCGCCGTTATGTCAACTCGCTCGTGGTGTCGCTGGCCGAGGTGGATGACGACGGCAACGTGGACCCGGCCACGATCATCCCGCTCATTGACGGCGGCACCGAGGGGCTTCGTGGCCAGGCGCGGGTCATCATCCCACGCATCACGAGCTGCTTCGAGTGCTCACTGGAGAGCTTCCCCCCACAGACGGCCTTCCCCATGTGCACGATCGCTGAGACCCCGCGGCAGCCCGCGCATTGCGTTGCCTACGCGTTCCTCATCCTCTTCCCACGCGCCTTTCCGGACACGACCCTGAACAAGGACTCACCCGAGCACATGCAGTGGGTGTACCAGGCGGCACGGGAGCGGGGGGAGCAGTACGGCATTGGTGGTGTCACCTACAGCCTCACGCAGGGGGTGGTCAAGAATATCATCCCGGCCGTGGCCTCGACCAATGCCGTGGTCTCGGCCATGTGCGTGAACGAGGCGCTCAAGGCCATGTCGTACTGCAGCCAGCTCATGAACAATTATCACATGCACATGGGCGCGACGGGCTGCTACTCGCACACGTTCGAGTATGAGAAGAAGAGTGATTGTGTGGTGTGCTCGTCGCAGGCGCGTACACTGACCGTGGATGGTGCGACCATGACGCTGCGCCAGCTCATCGACGACGAGCTCTGTGGGCCGTCGTTCCGCCTGCTCAAGCCGTCAGTGAGCGCACCGAATACCAACCTCTTCATGCAGGGTCCACCAGCCCTGCGAGCCGCGACGAGCGTCAACCTGGAAAAACCGCTGGGTGAACTCATCCACGACGGCGAGTGCCTGACCGTCACGGACGCGGTATTTGTGGGAGACCTCGCGTTGTCCCTCACAATCGCGTTCACGCAAGAAGGCAAATGAGCGTGGACCATAGGAATCAAAAGTGACAAGACACAACAGTAGTGGATCTAAACGAAACTGCAGAGAGAGGGAAAGAACGAAAGAGATTGAGAAAACGTTTAGCAAACACACCAAATGGCAAACAAAAACCACAAACATGGAGGTTTGATTTTTTTAGGGGTCGTCTGCTTAACCGCGCTGGCCAGGACGATTTGTTCGGTCACGGAAAGCGGATCCAGGAGATGCGGCAGTAGACCCTGTCATCGATCGAGCAGGGGAAGCAGCCGCGGCTGAGAACTCGGTTCCTAGGTGACGAGATCGTTTCGCACTACGTGGGTCAGCCGGATCAGCCATTCCACTCGTCGCCTTTGCTGGTGTCGCAGCCGCCTTCGGTGCGATTTGCTCGTAAATCTTTGGGTTGATGGTCACACTCTTCGTGGCATCGTTCGTTTTGTAGATACCCACGAGGCGATCAGCGAGCTCAAACATATTGTTACGCAGCGAGATGATGATGAACTGCGCGTTACGAGTGCGCTGCTTGATATAGTTGCCGACAATAGACACGTTCTTGAAGTCCAGCGCAGCATCGATCTCGTCCATCACATACAACGGTGTGGGTTTGTAGTGGTGCAGAGCGAACACCAGCGCGAGAGACGCCAATGTTTTCTCACCCCCTGAAAGGTTTGAAATATTCTTCCAACTCTTCTTGGACGGCCGCACACTGAACACTACGCCTTCCGAAAATGGATCTAATGAATCTACGAGTTCCAACTCAGCATCTCCACCCAGCGTGATCATCTGGTACATCTCCTTTAGCTTGAGTGTGATAACGCGAAAGCCAGCCATGAATTCCTCTAGTCGTTTGCGCCGCAGCTCGTCGTACTCGAACCGTTTCGCGTCCCGCAATTGTGTAGCTTCGTCTAGCTCGTTAACACGGGCTTGATGTTCAAGTTCCTTCTGTTTATACTCAGCCAACGCACCCATGTTCACGTTTGCCTTCAGTTCATCGCGCTGTTGCTCAATAACGGAAATTTCGTACTTCATCTCCTCTTTGTTGTACTTCGCGAGTTGCTTCGCATCCAGCATCGGTAAGCTCTTTGTTTCACCAGGCAACGAGTCATCCATATCCTCCTCATCGCCATCGTCATCATCGTCACTGTTGTCCTCGTCATCTTCGGCATCGGCAGCATCTTCGGCATCTTCGACATCTTCGGCATCTTCGTCACCATCAACGTTTGATTCTTCGTCAGCTTTATTAGAGTCATCGTCACTCCCGTCGTCTTCCTTCTGCTCACATTCGCTTCCTTCTTCAGCATTTTCCATGTCGACATCACCATCCTCGTCGTCGTCACCCTTAGCCTTAGTCTTCTGTTTCTTGCTCTTGACCTTCTTACTGTTTTTAGAGCGCTTCGCTTTGTGTGTACGCTCTTGCGGTTCATCGTCAAAAACGTCAGCATTCTGTTCTTGTTCCTGAAGAAACGTTGCATGCAACGTCTCCAACTTCGATGACCAATACGTTTCCTTCTTTGAATTTTCCTCGAGCATTTTTTCGCAATCCTCCAGACTGTTCTGCAAATCGACTTCGCCACTGCGCATGCTTTCCACCTGTTTTTTAAGCTTTGTGTACTTCTTCTCCTCCTTGCGTAGCACCGCTTCTTTGGCATTAACATCCTCCTCCATTGTTTGGCACTTTTGAAGGACTTCAAGCGCTTTTTCCTCCATATCAGAACATTGGGTACGGATGGATTCAACTTTTGCCTTGAGTGCGGTTGCCTCCTCCGCCAGAGATGCCAGTGCTCGCTCGTTCTTTTCACTGTTCTTCTGAGAGGTCTTGAACTCGACACGAATCTTGGTCATTTGCTTTGTCTTGTCTTCAATGTCCTTCGTAATTTTTGCGGCAACATCTTGTGCTTTCCGAAGTTTCGCCCCACCAACATCCATGATCTGTTTCTTCAGTTCGGCCAATTCTTTTTCCATTGCTTCCACGCGCTCTTGGATCGTAGCAAACTCTGCTTCTTTGACGGCCTTCTTCTTCTTGAGGCTGGCTACATTCTTCTTGTCGTCAGCAGACAGCTTACCCTTCTTTTCCAAATCCTGTCGTAGTTGCTTAAGATCCGCCAGCTTGGTCTTAGAAGCACTCGCGTTCAACTCAATCTTGGGAATGTCGTGCTCCACATGCTCAATTTTCCGCTTTAACGACGTAACCTCACGTTCTAGGGCCACCTTCTCCTCACGAATGCGATCCAATTGGTTTTTCAGCTCACTGGCCTCGCCTTGTAACTTAGAGATTTCAGCATCGCTCACAGTGGCAGCAATGGAGCTCGACATCCCGCCGCTGCGTACTCGCTTACCACCACCGGACATGGCACCCGATAACTCCACGAGCTGACCGTCCAGTGTGACAACGCGATACTTGCACTGGTTGCCTTGATACGCGATAGTCGTCGCTTCATCGAGATCTTTGGCGACCAATGTATCACGCAATGCGAAGTAGAACGAAGGCAAAAACTTCTTGTCTTTGACCTTGACAAGGTCGAAGAGCCGTGGTGCAACCTGCCCAGATGGCGCCATCACGGATCGAAAAGAATTAGAGTTGCATTTCGACTCCAAGTACCCAAGTTGCTCAAGGATGAGGAATGTTGTGCGGCCCAAGTTGTGTTTGCGAAGGAACTGCACACATGCCTGCGCTCCACTGGTTGTCGCAACAACGAGATGATCAAGAGCGCCGCACGCTGTGGAGATGGCAACATCATATTTCGCATCAATAGCGCCCAAATCACCTAATCGGCCGAACAAACCGGCTTTCTCGAGTGGTTGGCCTGGTCGACTCGCTTCCAGTAAACTCTTAAGCATACGTCCTCGCGTTGCCTGTGAATGAACTGATGACGACGCCTCATCCGCTTTCCCACGGGCTTCACGGTACCGAGATGAAACGTCAACCTCTTGTGCTTTCGCACTTTCTAACAATGGGGAGGCCTCCTCCAAACGAGCCTTCATCTGCGCCAGCTCCTTTGTTTGGGTCTTGTGCTGTTCCGACAACTGCTCGACCGCGGTCTCTGTGTCACGAATGCCAATCGCATTCGCTTCAAGTGCCTTTGCCGCACTAGTCACTGGTTCTTCAATCAACTGGATCTCCGTATCTGTCGTGTCAATAACCGAACGTAGAGCGTTGAGCTCAGTTTGGTGAGGCACCATGTCTTGTTGCTTACTCTCCAACTTCGTGCTCAATTTTGCTGTCTCCGCCTTGTGGTCCTGCAAAATAGCCTCAAGCACTTGCTCTTGCTTTTTTAGCTTGGCCTGCAACTTTTCAATCTCGCTCTCCAACTGCGGCACGACTTCATCATTCTCGGTTTGCTTCCGGGCAATGTCCTTCCGCTTTTTGATCTCCTTCTTCGTCGATGCTTCAACTTCTTTCAATCTTTCCTTTGCGAACTTTAGCTCTTCACGCAGTTTCACGTCCTGCTTCTCAAAGTCGGCGTACACCGAACGCGTCGTCTCCAACTCCTTGGCACACACATCGTGCTCCTCCTTGACCTCAGTGTAGACTGCCTCGACGCGCTCGAGCTCCTCTCGGTTCGCCTCCATCTTCTTCTGCTCTGCCTCGTACTGCGCCTGTAGCTCTGTCTTCCTCGTCTCACACATTTCCCGGTTCTTGGACGCCTCCTGGATCCAGAGCTGGTATAAAATGTTGGTCTTCACGTACACCTCCTTCTCCTTGCGCAAGTACTCGAGCGCCTCCGCGCGTGGACCTTCCAAATGTGCCTTCTCCTTTTCCACCAGCTTGACGCGGTTCACCTTCTCGCTGCGTGCATCACTGCAGTCTTCCACCTGCTGCCACGCGCGCTCGGTCGGCTCCACGTACACGTTGGTGCCAATGATATCTTCCAGGTATTCCAGCAGCCCATCCTCCGCGCCATCCGTGCCCTTGCTCTTCATCATGGCGATCTGCTCCACCTCACCCTGCAGAATCAAAAACCGGTTGTTGTCCAGGTCGATGCCCTTGCGGCGCAGCAACGTCGTCACCTCGGTGAAGCTGCTGGTCACGTCGTCCACGTAATACCGGCTCGTGTTGCTCTTGCTGGCTGAGCGGGTCACAACAAACGACGAATTGGGCACCACCCGGTACGTCTCATCCGCATCAATTGCCGGTGCCTTGGCCGTCGTTGCGCGGGGCGTACCCGCGCCTTGAGCAATCTCCTTCTCCGTCACCTCCGCGTCCTCCTCGTAAATCTCCTGGAAAAATACCGAAACCGTGGCCGTGTCCAGGTTCGGGTGCGCGGCCGAGCGATGCACCAGCTCCGAGACCTTCTTGAGGCGCAGCTTGGATGCGCGTTTGCCAAACACAAACAGTAGTGCGTCAATCACGTTGGATTTCCCACTCCCGTTGGGCCCCACCACGGCCGAGAAGCACTTGTGGAACGGCCCAATCTCCACGCGGCCGGCATACGACTTGAAGTTCTCCAGCCTCATCTTGGTGATCATCAACCGCGTGCGTGGCTCTGTCGACGTGGATGGCGCGGATGGAGTGGGCGAAAACACGGGGCCACGAGGCAACGCCGGCGTCACGGGCGTGCCCGGCGCCAGCCGCGAGGGCACGGCCAGGGGCGTGGCGGGCGCAGCTCGTGCTTCGGCAGTGGGCGTGTCCTGGGGATCATGCGCGCGTCCATGCGGCGCTGGCGTGGGCGTCGTGGGGGTGCCCGATGCCATGTCGTCCGCCATCTTGCCAACTCACTCGCTCGCTGGAATAGTGCGGCGGAAGTTTCCGCGCGCGGGGTGAATGCTGCTGCTGGGGAGGGTGGGGATAAGAGGGAAGAAACACGAAAGTGACGGGAATTTATGGGAGGGTTCCCGCGTTTTTGGGATGTTTTTGCTTGTTTGTCGTTGACACTCGGTTGAGTTTGACCAATTGTTCATCCGTCGTCACGAAAATTAAATAAACTCGGGAGATTCGCGAGCGTCTTTTTGATTTGAATTGAACGCAATGCTTCCGACCGTGTTTTGGAAGGGGAGGTAGGAGAGGGGATACCGGTATTTTGAAGCCTGCACGTTTTCAACAATTTCGGGTGCATGGCGCCATGAATGGCCTCCGTCTCCGTGGCTCAGTCACGCTCCATGCGCTGCGGTAGGCCTGAACGCTTTCTCTATTATATGTATGTGCACAGCTCCATCTACAGTAGTTTATTGCCGACTGGTCTTCCAAAGGCACACACCAGAGACGGGAGGACTGTTGCTGATGCTCAAGGTCAGTCTTGAGATCGGCAACGGTCGGTCGTGAAAGGGCACGGAGACGGTCGCAGTATCGCTTCATGTCCGATTTCTCGTGCTGAGGCAGCAACGGTAGCAAGCGAGAAGTCAACAAAACAGGAAGTGGTGTTCAGCAGTCATGGTGGCCGCGAACGCTTCAGGCATGGGGTCGGCCAGGGTGGCCAAGATGGTGCCGCACATGCTTGGGGGAAGCAAGAATCTCATGGCGGAACGGTATCGTCGGGAGCAGGCGGAGCACGACCTCGAGCGCGTCAAGCATGGGCTTAAGGCCGTTACGACCGAGCTGGCGCCACAGGTTGATGAACTCACCAAGGCAGTGAAAGTGCGTGAGCGCACCACTTTGTCATGAATACGGGCGGTGGGTTCGGGGTTGCAGTTGTTTACTCAGCCAGGAATGTTCTGTCATGCAGCTCATGCAGATCGAAAAACATCACCAGCTCGATCTTGATGAGGCATCACAGGATGTCCTGGAAGGGCTGCAACAGCAGCTCCACGCGGTAGAAGAGCGCGAAGCGACTTTCACAGGTGTACTTGACTCACGTTTGGAGCAGCTTCATCAACAAATAGTCGCGGACTTTCGCGCAGAGAAATATGTTGGTTTGTTTCACCACTGCCGTCACTACGCTTGCGAACGGAATTGAGCTGTAGCACTATTGAGCTGTCAATATGTTTTGATGTGGGTGAGCTACTGTACTTATCAGGAGCTTCAATCGATTGTCGCGCGAGTTCAAGATGCACAAGACGAGCTAACCGCTGAAGTTCGTATGCTACAACACGACCTTGCCGCCTCAAATGAATACCTCACTCAACGCATGAACGCTGTTGATGACGCTGTCGAGAGCGTGCGTCGAGACACGGCACGTGACCGCGAGCAGCAACACTTGAACCATCAGGGCACGCATACCCGTGTCAGTGAACTGGATGAGAAGCTATTCGGACTGGACAAGGAGATGCTAAAGATCAAGCTTGTGCTTCCGTCGCCGATCAGTACTGCTCAGTTCAACGCTGACAGTAATAGCGGGGACAACTCGGGGGTATCAAAGGTCGGCACGTTCCGAACAGGCGCCGCTGTGACTCACCAATTGCAGGAGTTATCCTGTGCGCTTGAGGCCGTGTACGTGATACCCAATGACCGAGCTCGCATCTCTGGTCATGACATATTTTTTGCTTAGTCCACGTGCTCGTCTATGTATGTGTAAATGGATAGGAAGGCGGAACTTGTGGCGTACCGAAATGCTGACCGTCAGCAATTCGACTCGATAACCAACCGCATGCGCGAAGCCGCCAAACTCCAGCAAAATTTCAAGCGTGGGATCGATACACGGTTCCAAGATGTGCAAAATGCGTATGACTACGTATGTGAATTGGCTCTGTACTGCACGTACGAGCGGGTAGGCAGGGTTGTTTATTTTGCTAGCATACACCCTTTGTTGGCTGACGAGAGTTTTATCATTGCACTGCAGATGGTGACAAAGGTACCAAGCGAATTATCCAAGCGCTTCCTGCAGGCACAGAATCAATGGGATAACGAGCTACACACGCTAAAAGCACGTACACAGCAGCTAGAAGCTACAAGTCGCCTCAAATTGGGACTTACTTCTACTCCTTGTACTGACGTCTGTGTCTATGGGCATAACGAGAACAAACTGTATGATGCCCAATCGCTTCGAGCCATGGACACCGAGGTCCGCATGCAGGTGGGTCGGTTGGCGGACTTGCAGAGTGAAGTCCAGACCATCAAATCGGAGATGGACGCGATGTGCAGTGGGCAAGAGATTTCTGTGGGTATACGTTGAATCGCTGGAGTCTGGCAAGTCCCCGATGCCACTGCAAAACTCCGTAGAACTAATCGTGTTTTCTTCACATAGGCCGCAACATTAGGCTCGGCGGTGTCCCAGGTGGAGCGCGATCTACTGGGTCTCTATGACTGGGTTAAAGACAAGATATCGGTGATGCAAGAAGAAATCACCTTCGCTAACACGGCGCTGCGGTACTTCCAGGAACATGCCAACATCCAGCCTAAATGAATGAAAATAGGAATAGAAATGGAGAAACGGCAAAGCGACCAACGCATTTCCAGCAGATTCTCTGTGAAAGGATCTAACGACACAATGCTCGCTCTTGAATAGTCCTGGGCTTTCGCAGATCCAACTGACCTCCGCCATCTTTCTCTGTGTCGGCTGCTCACCGCCACCCGCCGCGGCATAGACAAGTGAGCTTTGTCCGTGGTCTTCGCCGTGTTGTCATCACATGGAACAACTTGGCACGCGCCCACGAGTCCACGAGTGATGGCCTCCTCATATGGGGCGAAGGGATCGCATCCCTACATACCACATGCATGGATGTCTGAGTACGAAATAATTGGTTTTCGTGCATACCGAAACCAAAATAGATGACTCGCTCCTTGCACTGTATCAGTGATATGCTCACGCGCACAGCGGCAATCATGCTGAACCTGGACACTGTCTTCGCGTGATTCCGGACGCAAAGCAAGCACCGGGGCATTTGCGAAAGTGATTGAGCACTATGATCGACAAAGTCTGTCATGCACCATGCGATCACGCCAATTATGCGGCCATGTAGCTCCTTGCCACAAACCAAAGCGGCACCTGTTCGGATACGCAAGCTGAGCACCAACCAGCAACAGCAGCCACGACGGGGGTATTGTTACTCTCCTTTGCAACGCAACCTGGCGTCTCTCCCTTACAAACTGAGCCATGCACCACGTTGCACGACATATTCCAGCCGGCGGTATCGCATCAGCGCCGGCCGAGATTGTGTGGGTCCTGCCAGGACCCACACATTCGCACTCATCAAACTCGTAGACACGCGACCAGCTCAATATGAGCCATGTGCTGACTGGGACTTTTCCAGTCGACAACGTAGCACGTAGCCACGCATGAGTGGTCCGAAGTATTCACGGAGCAATACCAATGCGGACGAAGGCAAGAGCTGTACATACCGGGTATATTGGGTGGGTACGCTTGCTAAGGCTTGCAGCTGGTGGTTGAGTATCGCAAGGAACAATACCAATCAGATTAGGGAAGAGGCAGTCGTGAAAACCTATACCATCATACAAGTGCATACACCAGTCGTGCTATCATGCCATGGAGCTTGTCTAACATCTGCATTTGTAACCCGAAGTAGCAAACGTGACATACGATCCTCTTTGGTAATTGATATCAAGTTGCTACCTAGATGTTGAGGGTCCTGTCTTCACGTGCCCTTTGGCTGATCACACGCCGTGGTCCGGCTGTGATTCACAAACTCGACAGCAGGTATCACAGCTCAGGTTGTTGGGCGAGACGCTCACGACCCACAAATTTCGCGACTCAGCTGTTGATTGCACTTGCTGTGCGAAGCAGAATAGTCGGTGCGCCCAAAATAAAAACAGGCCCGCCCACTCACAGATAAACCCAGAGATCTTGCCCAATGTTGCGCAACCTGGGTGCCCCTATTGATAATTGCTGTTGACACAGAGTTCGCCTCCCCTGTGCTCTCTGCCGCAGCCTCCAGCCAGTTGGGTTCTGCTACACGTTGGGCTGAATCGATTGAAGAACTACTCAGACGGTCCTTGAGCACATAGCAGCGCTATGCTGCTTCACGTTGACTCTCCCCCACCCACCATAACGCACTCTCCGAGGCCCAAGGCGTGTGGCCCTCTTGGCGGCAGAAAACCTGGGACCTCCCGGGTTTCCCGCCGCCTCGGCTCCTTTGCGTGCACAAGTCTCTTCTCATTCCTCAATTGTCATTGTTTGGACCCGATCGCCCCAGTCGTTTCAACTCCAGTCTCACTTTCAACATGAAGATTGCCCAGGTTCTTATTGCCGCCGCCTGCATGGCCGTCGCCGCCGAGGCCAAGACGTGCTCGTACGCGCCCACGGAAGCTCCCACGGAGACGCCGTCGGTTACCCCTGCCCCGACCGACGCACCCACGGATGCGCCCGCCCCGACTGACGCGCCCACGGATGCGCCTGCTCCGACCGAGGCCCCGCCGGCCGCCGGTGGCGGTCTCGCCAGCCTCTTCAGCGAGGAAAAGTTCCACGAAATGTTCCCGGACGCCAACAGCTTCTACAAGTACGCTGACCTCGTGGACGCCGCCTCGGCGTACCCGACGTTCGCCGCCTCGGGCGACGAGACCGCCGACAAGCGTGAGCTGGCCGCGTTCCTGGCGCAGACGTCGCACGAGTCGGACCACTACAAGGCCATCGAGGAATACGCCAAGGACACGTACCCGGAGGACCAGTACTGCGACCCCAAGCGTGAGGACGCACCTTGCGAGGCCGGCCAGCGGTACCACGGCCGTGGCCCGATCCAGCTCTCGTGGAACTACAACTACGCCGCGGCTGGTGAGGCGTTGGGCTTGGGCACGGAGCTCCTGACCAACCCGGGTAAGGTCGCCGAGGATGGTTCTATCGCGTGGCAGACGGCGCTGTGGTACTGGAACACGCCGCAGGGCGCGGATGGCTTGGTCATCCACGACGTGGTTTCTAAGGACGACGGCTTCGCGCAGTCGACCGACATCATTAACGGCTTCCTTGAATGCGGCGGCACCGCCGTGGCCAACGAAGCCCAGCGTATCGAGATCTACCAGGCCGTGTGCAAGAGCGTTGGTGTTGAGCCGACGCCGGTCATGTCGTGCAACGCCTAAGTATGTGGCTTATCTCCTTCGTGTTTTGCTCGCCTGTCTTGCAGAGAGTAGTCTCGCACCTCCGTTTTTGATCAGTGTTTGTGCAGAGAGGACGAGTGATAACCCCGTAAATGATTTCTGTATGGTACAAGTCTTCGTTTTGGATTGGATTGCTTATTATTGTATGGCGGGGCTGCACTACGTGGTGCTGCTACTGCTACATCCATCAACTGGCGTTGGGACTTTAGGGCGGACGCTAACCAATCCCATGCCTCGACAGCCGCATGTCAAGTAACAAGCGTCAAGTAACCAGAACCTGCGCAAATAGCAAGTGTCAAGATAGAGATTGACGCATAAACTCTTCATGTCAATTTTTCTTACACTGACTGGGACCATTTTTGGCCTGGTTGAATATCGTCTCGTTCTTGTTTATATTCGGTCCCGTCGCCGCTACACTTAGAAATAGAAATTTTCTTTTCTGAATGCAATACGAGGTTATGAGATTTTACATTTATACAGTTCACCTCGAATGTATAGGGAACAAAGCGCGCTGATGTTCGGCGCGCTTTGTTCGCTACTCGGGTAGTATGCTCAAGTGACTTGAGCATACTACCCGAGTAGGACCATCAAGATGATGAAGACTACTTGAGCAGTAACATTAAAACTTGGATTGCGTGTCTTTTAGCACATGCCAGGAAGACATGATGCAAAATCTGACCAGCACAAACGCCGCGCACATTCGAAACACCACAAGCACGATCGCATTTGCAAGATGGATTCTGAACGATTAAAATTGTACAGGATCCACGGGGTTGAAAACATTCTTTCAACAGCCACCATTCTCGTGTCAAGTGTAGTCAGGTATTATATTGCATCAAACTCACCACAGAAATTCGCTAGAAGGTGTTGCAATGAAACAAACCATCCTGAAGGAAAAGCACAAGGGATGCAAAGTCAAAGTAATCTCTCCACCCATGTGCAATTATAAACAGAACCAATTCATACACCACTACTATCACCACTGCCGTTACTGATGACTTGGCTGGGGCGGCTCTAGAACACCTCGGCCAGTGCGTTGCGACGCGCATGGTATTGCGCTCGTCGGCGGTAGAAGATGCCCGCCGCGAAGAGCCCCATGCCGACCACGACGCCCGCGATGAGCACGGGTAGCAGCGTGGCCAGCAGCGTCTTGAGCGTGTTGTATTTGTCGATCTTGTGCGCAGTGACGATTGAGACCTCCATCCCCACATAGGCCGGCGAGATAACCTCGATCTTCAGGTCAGGCCACAAGACATCCGTCATGGGCGAGCCCCGGTTGTACGTGGACTCGGACAGCGCGTAGGACGCCATCAGCGCCTTGCGCGCGCGCATGGTCTTGCCCGTGGCCGGGTCCACGTCCACGATCGTGTGGTAGCGCTCAAAGTACTCCGGCTTGAGCGTGTCGCCGTCAAACATGGTGTCCCTCGAGGCCACGACGCCGTCGGTCATGGTGATCTCCACGCCCTCGGTCAGCGATTCGTCCCCGTAGATGAACATGGGGTACGACAGGTAGGCCAGGAACCCGGTCACGAACGCCAACGACTGCACGCCGTTCACGGGGAAGCCCGTGCCCATGTCCTGGTTGGCCTTGGAGAGCGAGAGCAGGTCGTTGGGCGGAGTGAACCGCGTGAGCGCGATGCCGTCCAGGTCGTCCACGATCTCGCCCGTGTTCACGAGCGTGATGTTCTGGTACGCCTGGATCAGGAACATCTGCGTCTCCTGCTCGTCCACCGAGTCCGGAAAGCCCATGATGGAGGCGCCGCCCGGGGGGAAGCTCTTGCCGTCGGCGCCGCTCACGTCGCTGCATGTCATGTTGTCCAGCTTGTTGGCGCAGTTCCCGTAGACGGAAAATCCGTTGAGCTCGGCCAGCGTCGGGTTGCGACGCTTGTCCATAGTCGCCCAGTACGCCGTCGTTCGCATGCCGTCGTACTGCACGTACTCGCCGATCTTGCTCTTGTCGTCGCAACCCGTCTTCTGAATGAACGTATTGAGCGCGTCTGGGCTAGGCGCGCGCTTGGAGTAGTCCAGGCCCGACCTCTCGGCGGCGCCCGGTAGCATGGCCGCACACAGACCCAGTGAGTCGCACTGGCCACAAGCCGTGGAGGCGAAGGTGGCGGCCGCTTCCTCTCCGTATACGGCGGCGTACTTGGCCTTCACCATGGCGCACGCCGCGTCGTTGTTGGTGATCACGGCCTTGGCCTGCTGGCACTGAATGCACTCATCCCAGATCGCCAGGCATGAGTCGCCCTTACAGCTCGCGCACTGGTCGTTGTACCCGCCCGTGACCTTGCACTCCCGGTTGTAGTGCGCGCCGAGGGCCAGGCCCACAAGCAGGCTTGGGAACCCAAGCGCGTGGTCCGACACGGGGCGAGTGGCGAAGACGCCGTTGAACTCGGGGCCCGAGAGGTCCATCTTCTTGAGCACGCTCAAGCCCGAGCCAAAGAACACGAGGATCGAGCTGCCCAGCTCGTGCCAGGCCTTGGGGTTGTTCGAGTTGAGCCCGTTCACGTAGCGCATGATCTCAGTGCCGTTGGCCTTGATCACGTCGCCCACGTCATCCTTTGAGATCGAACTCCCCCAAAGCGTGCCTCGGATCAAACTCGAGAGGTACGAGAACTCACCGCCCGAGTGCGCCACAATGTTGAGGTAGCCAATGTCCCAGCTCGTCACCATGTCCGTGTCCGAGCACGTCTCACAGCTGCGTTCTTTATCAAACACGTGGTACGAGTACTGCTTGTAGCTCACTTCGTCGCCGTCCAGCTTCACGTCCACCTTGAGCTCGCGTCGACGGTACGCGTAGGGCCCCAGCTCCTGCACTTTGAGCTTGTCCCCCTTTTCCAGGTAGTCCTCCGCGTTGGTCACGTTGAAC
>JAADWT010000491.1:0-19608 GCA_023336285.1 Pythium grandisporangium
CCCCCCCCCCCCCCCCCCCCACCTGGTCCTGGACCTTGTACAAACTGCAAGGGGAGGAGAGAAACGAACAAGGGGTCGGCCTGGGTACGGCTGCAGTGGGGAGGGGGGGGGCTGGGAAGTTGCCATCGCATTACACAGCCTGGTACTGTATAGGTCGTCGAGGCGTTGACCTGGCGGAGAAGGAGACCTCCGTCCGAACCGAGGAGATGGGGTTGGAGCAGAAACCGGAGCCGACCCACACAAAAAGAGCAACCAAACGGTCGAAGAGTTGCTGGGTCACAGGCCCCAGCAAACAAGGGGAGATGCAGCACTCTGAGGCCAGTCAAGCGCCAGTTCCAGGCATCGGGCGGGGACTATCTGTCAGTAAGTCCCCCCCTCTGTGCTCGCCTCCCCTCCACGTCCGCTGTCAGCTTAGGCGTACGCAGCTGCTACCAACTTGTTTAGAACGCCAGCGTGAGCCGTGAGCTCCATTCTTAGGGCTTGAGAAGCCAGCACCCGATACCCCCATTGTAGGTTCAATGCCTCGCCCTCTTGTTCGAACTGCCACAGGTGTACACACTGACATCTGTGGCGCAAAGCCGGGCCATGAGTCCTGTGAGCCACACATTCGTCGGTCGAGCGTGGTCTTCTACCAGTTTTTATGGAATTTATTAGCAGAACGTTGCACTTCTTTTAATCACTCGAGAGGCACACACTAGGTTGGGACCATACTAGAGAAAGTGCTTGAGGTGCTCCAAGGTGATATTTCTTCTTCTTCACTGTGAGCCCCTTTAGCGACGCAGTTCTGGTCCGTTGTTGAAATTCATAGCCACATCAAACCAGCGAGTCTCTCCCTCTTCCAGTGTCTTGCATATAATTCGAACGGGGTACGACAGAACGCAAGTGCTCCATGAGCGTTTAACCCGGGGTTAGCCATTAGGCAGCCCAGATCTGAAGCCACCACGACCAATTAGGCAAAGACACCATGCCACCTGTCTATGTATCACCAATCGCCCAAATTGAAAATGTACTCACATAGGGCAGCTAGCAGTAGGTACTGTATCGTCGTTCCACGTCGGCTGCTCTGCCCTATCCTCTACATGTGCTACTCTGATCCAATCAGCTATCCCACCTGCTGAGGAGGACCTCAGGATGAGATGCGCTCCCCATCGGTAGATGAGGACCTCATCTACAGATGGGACTTTCGGCAAACCCACTGTGTCCAGTGGATGTGATGGCAACATCGCCCTGCTTGTGTACGAAAGGCGGCTGCCACAGGAGCGCTTGTCGGCAACCTCACACCCACCATCTTTGACTCCGAGCCATACACTGTATTTACTGGTGGCTGTGGACTGAGTGTCCCAACAATGATTGTTGGGATTTTAGTTCTTGTGGTGCAAGAACGCATGTTTGTTTCATGGCCATGACAATCCTGTATGGACCAGAGCGCTCATGGGGTAGCTACCGCACTGTACAGTAATCGGTTCACTAATCGTACGGGATGCGATTATTTAAACTAGGCTTGACTATGCAATGCCGCAGCATGACCCTCGGCCCCTTCGTTCACGGTGGTTGGCACCTATGCACGGTTCCAATTCGCACTCAAGGCCATGGGTGGGATGAATTTGGGATGGTGCATGGAAGTGATGCGTGCCACGGTGGAGCGATATGAGTCCAGAGCATCCCGGGTACGGTGAGGCAAGTTACTAACGCCGCCCATCCTCCCTTCCATCTCCATTCGTTGCCAGGTTTTCGGAACCTATTGCTCTCGTTCCCAGGTCGCCCATCGCGCTCAGGTGTAGGTTGGGGCGATGACACGGCTAGCGTCATCTCGTGTTTGCCAATCCGGTTGCGTCTTCAGATGCTCCGACCGCTGCCATTGGGTAATCTTGTCCCCTGAGTCCGGACTGCGGCTGTGCAACTGCTTGCCACCTGCATGGAATCCATCACGCGTGCAGTCACTCGCATCTTCCCGCATCAACAATCCACGATGGGTTCCCCTCTCCATTGAACCTACGAATCTGGGTTTACAATCGATGGTGCACGTGTGGCGTGTACGAATAAAATCGGGTATATCTGCCTAGCAGTTGCCGGTGTGTGCTGGTCCGGTGGTGGCTCAATACCGTTCGTGTCAGCGTGTTTTGTGATTTGGGGCTTAACGAAGGGCCCCGGTCGTGATGTCGAGGGATGATGCATGAGAATTCGAAGTGGAGCTGGGAATCGGAATCCCTACGCATCCTTCCAGCCATCCACGTGTACCACGTGCGTACAGTACACGGTTGGACCGTCTTGCCAGCTGCGTTGAGCCATGCTTTGCTTAGCTGGGCTGATATGCACGCTTACCTGTATCACGCCGTTGGAGACTCTTGTTTGGCACATCGTCTCGCGTCAACTGCCCAGGAGAATGCTGCCCAGCGTTTGACCAGCTTTGTGGGCTTGCGACTCGCGAGCCACTTCTTCCCAACAAATCTCCACCCATCCCCATGGCCATTCTAGGCTGCCTCCGTGGACGGATCGATGAATGCTGCGATTGACAGGACGGTGTCCCCACTCCTAAACGCCAAACGCCATTCGCAGGTACAAAAGAAGCAGGCTTTGTTACTTTAAGTTAGTTTGCAGGTTGGTTGTAGCGCTGAGCGTTGCCTTGTATTCCATTTTTCGTGTACTATAATATGTACTGGACCTGGTCCAGTGGTGGTCCAGTGGACCACCACAATTTCTCCCTTGAATCGCAATTCTGCGATCCGTGTGTATCGTTGTGGACCTCCTGGCGCCACGACGTTTTACCGCCTTATCATGTGGCTGGTGATGAACGGGTGAATGCACATACACCTGAAGAAGGGGAGGCAGTTGGCTAGCATGGAAACGAGAAGAGCTCGGCGATGGGTGGTGGATGAGGATGACTTCCAGCGGCTGCGAGGTGTACTGTGCATGCATGGAAAACGCTGCCGAGCAAGCTACGTACTGTACTGCAAGCATTGTGCGCGGCGGCAAGGTGTTGATGTTCTTCTGCTGCTGGTGTGGCAAGGTCTCACCTGGTTCCGCGTGTTGATGGTGGTTGCGGGTCACGCTTGACTCGCCAGGTTCTCGTTACGTACTCACTACGGCATCTCTGTTGATCCACCGTGATGAGCTTGGCCGATGATGCGTTAGATTCATTCGGAGGAGGATCTCATCTATGACATCGTCAACGTTAACCCAGCGGGTGAGCCATTGATCTTGGAGAACGTGACCGTCTCGTAGCCGATGTACCCGACGCGAGAGCTCAGGGTCAAAACCACACCGCTCAGCGACATGCATGTTCGTTCGCGCATGGTCGTGCACAAGGTACGAGTTGATGGTCAACACCACCGACACAGACACTGTGCTGCTCATCTCATGGCAGCCAAGATGCTGGTCCTGTTTACCTTGCCCAATGAGGAAATAGACTGAGATCTCGATATACATACGCTCTCAACTCACTCGTAGCTGCGTGCCAGCACCTACATGTAGTATCCCTGTGCGTCTCCACCTCTTCCGTGCCAAGACTCACAGCACATTGACAGATCTGCTTGTGGTTGCCGATGCGACCAGTAGAGCGCTCGGGAGGCAAGAATAAGTAGTAAGTAATTGTGTGAGGGCAGTTGCAATGTGGTGTTGGCCAACGACGACGTGTCGAACCACTCATTGCTTGCTCCCGGGTGTCTACTGTTGACAAAGGTTATTTCCCCCCTGCGGAAGCCTGGATTACATTGCGTTATGGCTTGGTGTCCCATGAGGTGTATTTGTTACTGTTGTACACTACGACGCAATAGGGATGAGCATGAGCAAGTCATGTCCAAAGGCAGCGTGGCCACCTCGCGGGCCTGGGCTGCCGACGCCGTACCGCAGTCAAGCAGAGGACACTGGCTGGTTTACTACTGTAGTATGGCTCAAAACAGAAACAAAAATCAAACTCGCAATATCCTGTTGGTCTTCCACACACGCCCCAGCCACCGCGAGTGCCTATTTATCCTTCTATCTACCGTACCACATCGATCATTGCACGTGGCCACCATCATCGATACCGACCATGCCTCATATCTTCGTTACTCGCGCACAGAGGCAGGCAACAAGTACTTCTTGCCCACGCGCTGGTTGTACGCGATCACCTGCGCGCGCACCTTGCGCTTCTCCATGAGCTTGGCACGCGAACCAGCCGTGATCACGGCATGCGGATCCTCCGGGATCAGCTCCGAGAAGATACCCAGCCGCTCGCTCAGCTGGCGCACCTTCTTGAGGTACTTCTCCGGTAGCACAATCTGGCGCGCATCGACCTGCTCCAAAAGTGAAAGCGCTCGTCGCAGTCGCTTGTGGCGAGCATGGTGATCCACCAGCAGTCCCATCGTGATGGCATCGGCTTGCAAGTCTGGGGTCAGCGCGTCGTCCTCACCGCCTGCTTGTCCATCCATCGCCATATCCTGCGCATCCAAATGCGCCTCGATTTCGGACAACAAATTTTCCGCCTTGTCCGTCCGCTTGCCTCGCACATACATTTGCATCATGGTGCGGTACGTGAATGTATTCCGTGCGACACCATACTGCGCAAATGCGTCCTCGAAAAACTTCTCCGCACGTTGCAGGCGGAGTGCATTCGCGTACACGCTCAACATGGAAGTGAGCGTGACCACCGACGGTGGGAGTCCTTGCTCCTCCGTCATCTCGGCAAACATGCGCTCGGCTCGCATGATCACGCGGTTCTGGAACGTGCCAAAGTCGAGCAGGTCCATCGGTTGCGGTGCCAGCTCGTCTTCATCCGACACATCTTCCAATTCATCCGATGCCTTCATCGCCACAAGTGAGCTGGAATCCTCGGCACGCAAACGTTCGAGCTCTGCCATCTCATCTGCCGACAAGGAAGCGTCACCTTCATCTTCATCTTCACCGTCGACATTACCTTGACCTTGCCCTGCTTCTTCCTCATTCTCATCGTCGTCCTCGTCCTCGTCGTCATCGTCAAACGTGCCGTCATAGTTCCAGTTCTTCATGCTCGAGACTTCCTTGAACGGGCGAGTGAGGTCAATCTCGCGGCCATCCTCGTCATACTCGAGTGGTTCTTGGTAAATCTCTTCATTCTTGCCCACGGGGGCGGCATTACGAGGCGCCTGCACCACAACACGACGAATCTGCGCACGGGCATACACATTGAGCATGGTATTATACGTTCGCTCCTCAATCGGCACCTGGTGGCGTCGCATCTGTGCCAGAATACGCTCCGCGCTAACGTAGTCGCCCTGCTTGGCGCACGCGTGAAGCACGTTGTTGTACGTGAACAGGTCCGGGTAGTAATCGTACAGTTCCTGCATCTCGTGGTAAAACTCAAGTGCCTTGTGTGCGAAATAGTGCGACTTGGCACATGCCAGGATGAGCATATTGAACGTCACGTGGGTCGGTGTCAGCCCACACTCGAGTAGGTCCTCGTACAAATTGATCGCACGCTCCACCCGCCCACGCTTGGCAAACCCGTGAATCAACACAGTGAACGCGACGGCATCCGGGTCCGTGACCCGCGAGCGCATCAAGTGAAACGTTTCAAACGCCTTGTCCAGCTCGCCCTGCGCGATCGCGGCCGACATGAGAATCGTAAAGCTGGCCGCATCGGGCGTGATGCCCGCGAGCTGCATTTTCTCCAGCATATTGTACGCCCAGGGCACACGACCGGCCTTGGCGCACACATTCATGACAGAGTTGTACGTATGCACATCGGGCAAGACACCTCGCGACTTCATGCGCCCCAGTGCCCGCACAGCCGCTGCCGGTGCATGCGAGCCAGAGTTCACGAGCGAGATGATGTAGTACATGTACGTCTTGTCATCCGGCGCCGTTGTGTGAGGGATCGCGTCCAGCGAGGATTCCGTCGTGAGCGATGACGAAGGCGACGTCAATGGAGTCGCTGGCGTAGCGATGGAGGCCAACAGAGGTGAGGTCAGGTTCTTCTCCATGCGTGTGAGCAGCGCATCGGCCTCGGCGTGCAGTCCCTTCTCGGCATACACACGCATCAAAAAGTTATAGTCCTCCACACTCAGCTCGTGCTGCAATGCGCCAGCTTCTGCTTCTGCGTCGGCTTCCTTCTTATCAGCATCAGTGTCCTCCTCATCCGCTGGTGTCACATCACCCAGTAGAGCGTGCTGCTGCTTCACATGGGCGAGTCGAGCGTTCACCTCGGCATGCACGCCCGGGTCCCCACTGGCCAGCGCGTTCAGCTTGGCCAGCACATCCTTCTCGTCCACGTCCTGCAGCGTGGCATCTGGTTCGTAGATATGCTCACCGTTTGGGCCCAGGTTTTTGAGGTACGCAAAGACGTCATCCAGTTCGCTGTTGAAGGATTCGTCGCGTTCAAGCTGGTTCCAAAGCGCCTCGTTGCGCGTGTTCTCCGCCTGCCGGCTCTTCAGCGCGCGCATGGACTCCACGTGGGTCATGGCCGGCGCCGTGTCGGCCTTCAGCTTGAGCTTGGTCTTGAGCGAGGAGCTCAGCGCCACTCCATTCTTGCGCTTGCTCTTCTTGCGGAACGATGAGGATTTGTCCACAAACGCGGAATTACCACCCAGTCGCTTGGAGACCACGCGCGTGGAGCTGATGCCCGCGCGCTGATGGCTCATACCAGCACCAGCACCGCGGATCGCGCGCCGCGTCAAGGCCGCCACCATGGATGGAGCCATTTCTACCCAGCTTGTGTCGTGCCAACCCAATGCCGCGCAGTTGTGTGGTCAATGGAGCGCGTGCGGGTGTTGTAGCTGCTGGCCAGCAAGCAATGAGCGTATTTCAGTGATATACGATTCAGCTTCGGTCATGCAGCGAATTACTAGAAGTTGTCGGAGAACTGGAGAGGCTAATTAGCCTTTGTGCGACCGCACTTGGGCTAATCGCGTATTGATTGGCAACCGACAACGGATGAATTGTCAGCATTGCCAACGTCATTCGGCGCGTGCGAACGCTGGAGCACCCAACATGCACCGTGCCGTGTGTCGCGGCGCCATACGCCGCGCGATGCATTGCGCGCACCCTATGCGCGGGCCAGTGTGTACTCAGCCCCAACAATGGCTGGCTGTGCTGGTAGATATGTCTCCGCGTGGGCGACCGTTTTCCAATTCGATCGCGACTCCTGCACCTCATCAACGTAGCGCCAGCATCGCAACCCCGCCACCCCCAGCTTCCACGACCTCCGACGACGAGGAGAGCATGCCAACAAAGAAGCAGAAGCAAAAGCAGAAGAAGGCCGCCAAGAAAGGGTCGGCGAAGGAGAAAGCTCGCGCTGCGAAATGGAACGTGCACCGCGAGATCACGATGAAGGGCACCCCACTGACCGAGGTATTCCAGCGTCTGCAGCACGAGGTCGATACCCGCGAGATGCGCTCGCAGCACGTGCGCCAGGCCATGGACGTATTCTACTTCCATTGTGTGCAGCAAGTAGCGTCCCTGCCCCCACAGTTCCTGGACGATGTGCTGGCATTCTTCTACACGGTGACCCAAACACCCTCCGATTCCTCCGCCTCTGAATCTGTGGCATCGCCATCATCCGCATCCGTAGTGGGTAAGACCGTCAACGAAGGTGTGTTTAGTGCTGTGGTGAAGCTCCATCTCTCACGGGGTGATGTGGAGGATGCGTGGGCAGTGGCACGCCTGCTCATCGATGCGATGCGCGGCAAGGTGCATTTCCGGACGGTGGGGCCGATCATCGACTTGGAGTGCCGCACCGATCGTTTCACAGACGCATTGAGTCATTGGCGATTTCTTAAAGAGCTGGACATGGAGTGGACGACGACCATGGAGGATACGCTAATCCAGTTGGTCATTGCGTGCCAGCGACATCACCATGGCAGTTCTTATCATCCCGACGCCGTCGCCAGCAAGTCTTCATCTCCAAGCCTATCCAATGAAGGCAAGTTCTTGACAGATATGCAGGAGCTTCTCCACGATCTTCGCTTGTCGGCCAAGGCTATTTCGCCCGAGAATGTCTCACGACTACGTGATACATTTACTGCCACAGGGTATACGGCAAGCGAGCTGCGCTCGGATTCCCTGGTCACACCGGTATGCGAGTGCTGCCACACCCAATTGCAAAAGCAGCATCCGACCGAGGATGAGCGGCAGAAACTCGTGCGTGCAATTGAAAGTAGTGCTCCGCTCAAGGCCAAGAACATGACAATGACCACGCGAGAGTTCTTGGGTCCGTTCAAGCGCTGGATCTTGGGCAAACATGACAAGGCAAGGCGCGAGGGCAAGTTGCACTACATCTTGGATGGCCCCAATATTGCGTACTTGAACCAGAATTTCGATGCTGGAAGCTTTCGGTTTGATCACGTGGACCGTGTGGCGCAGATGCTGCAGCGCGATGGACACGAAGTCTCTATCACCATTCCGTTTACATACCTGGAGGAGACGTCACGGTTATATATCCGTTCCAGGAATATGAAGCAATTGCGCCGAGATGGGAGAGCCACGACTCGGAAACAGACCCCCGAGGAGAAGGCCATGATTGAGCGCTGGAAAAATCAACAAATGTTGTTCAGCTGCCGCACCGATATCCTCTCGGATGACATCTTCTGGTTGTACGCGAGCGCGCTGTTGGGGCATGAAGCCAGAGTAGTCACCAATGACCAGGGGCGCGATCACGTATTCGCCTTGCTCGGAAATCGAACCACGGGAATGACCACAACTGATTTGCATGACGAGCAACGAATCTCAATCGACTTGTTAGAACGCTGGCGTGCATCAACGATCGTGAACATCGAGATACAGCACAAGGAGCTGACTGCACGGCAAAAACTCGAGATGGCTCGCACGCCCGGCCGGCCATTGTTTATCCCTGTGCAAAGCATCGACTTGTTGCACCCGCCCCCGTTCTCGCGTGTGCCCCAGATCTCTGCTGACGGTGCGCACCTGCATTTTCCAATTGCGTCACTGTCTTCGTCGTCATCAGCGATATCTCCATCATCGCCATCGCTGCATAACCCGAGATGGCTGTGCCTGACCCCATCAACTGATGCATTCCACAAGAACCATCGCCAACACCAATAGATTCCCTCTAGGCATTCACAACCCATCTTCGTTTCTCCATTGACTGGATGGGCATCAACGCCAGCAGCAGAACCCCATCATGGAAAAAAAAACATGACAAAACGATCCATGACATGATGTAGCCATGCCCAGCAACAAAAACTGGACTCACACAAAAAAATCAGGGAGTAAATAATGTCAGTGGAGTTCGTAAAAACCCAATCCCAACGTCCGTACCGGTATCTTACCGGCTTAAATTGAAGCCCTCCCGCAGGTGGCCGCGCGGTCAACGACGAGCGTGCGAACAAACAGCGAGCTGCACGCTTGGCCGATTCGCAAGCACACGAGGTATCGCCCGCCTATTCGCGACTTGTACCCGCTCCGCTGCTCGAGCCGCCACCGCATACGCGTCAGCACCAAGCGCAGAAGCGCCCGGTTCTTCTTTCCTCTGACCTCCCATTCTCGGTGGTCGAGAGGGAACTCCAGAAGACGCTCGGTCGATCCGTCCAGCCGTAATCATGGAGGCGCAGGTGCTCAAGTCGCTGGGCAAGCTCAAGAAGCTGCTCCCACGCAACCAGAAGGAGCTAAAGGAAGTCGTGGATGCCGCCACAACGAAAATGACGGCCGCAAAGGAGCGCAAGGATACCAGCTCGGAGCAGGGCGGTGGTGTTGGCTCGGCCGTGGAGGTGCCCTTTGAACCATTCTTGCTGGCCGTGCTGACACGTCAGCCCAAGCTCGTCGTCGTGGCGCTGGATTGCATGGAGAAGTTCCTCGCGTTCGGGTTTCTGCGGGGCAATGGATCGATTCCGGAAAGTATTCGCAAACGGCTTGTGCAAAAGTATGGCAAACGTGGACGCGAGAGTGGGCAGGCGGGGGTCAACAGCGCAAGCGGGAGTGCGTCGGGCAATGCCGCTGGGGCGGGGGATGGTAGTGAAGACTCGGTACTGAACGAAGAAAATTGGAAGCTCATTGACTGCATTGTGGAAGTCATCTGCGACACAAACGATCACTTGGATGAAACCGTGCAGATCCAAGTGCTGCGAGCGCTGCTGACGGCAGTCACGACCCCAACGTGTGAGGTGCATGAGCATTCGTTGCTGAAGGCCGTACGTGCGTGCTACCATATTCACTTGGTGAGCAAGAGCGCGACGAACCAAATGGTGGCCAAGGCCACGCTTCAGCAGATCACGAGCATCGTCTTTCAGCGCATGGAGACCTTTGATCAGCGTGTGCACGAAGAGACGGAGGCCACGTTGCGGGCATCGCTTCAGAAAAGTGAATCAACGGCGGCTGCGGCTGTGTCATCTGCTGGAGATGGCGACGAAGGACGCGATGCCGAGGACCGTAGTGCTAGCCACGATGAAACAAATGGCCACGTGAGCGACAGCCAATTTACTCGACAATGTCTGACGAGTGTCGATGGTTCGTCGATGGTGAGCGCATGTTGGTATCCCACCGTAGTCAAAGCTCTAAAAATTACGCTCCTCAAGACAAACGAAGCACCTCATTCAGCTGGAAGGACCAAATCCGGGAGTGGCCACACGGTACAGTCTCATGGGCGCCCCGCCACAGCGCCAACCGCTTTGTTTGCACCTTCATTCCCTTCCGTGCTCCACAAGGACGCATTTCTGCTCTTCCGTTCGCTGTGTCGTATTTCGATGCGGTCAGTCGCCGAAGACTCGGCACTTGGCGCTGGTGGATCCTCAAGCTTTGCAAGCAATAACGGCAACGCTGGCAATGGGTCGTCTGTGGAGGATGCATTTGCCTTCCAAAGTAAGATATTGTCGTTAGAGCTCGTGCTGTCGATCATCAACCACGCCGGTCCATCTTTCAGACGAGGGGAACGGTTTGTGCATGCCATTCGCCAGTACCTGTGCCAATCGCTGCTCCAGAACTGTACGTCCAACTATACGCAAATCGTGGAGCTGTCCCTGCAGCTCTTCCTCGTGTTGATCACCAACTTTAAGAGCCACCTCAAGGCAGAGATCGAGATCTTCGTGACCAATATCTTTTTGCGCATTCTGGAAAGCAATAATTCGAGCTTTGAGCACAAGATGCTGGTGTTGGAAGCACTCAACACAATCTGCGATGACACGTCGCTGCTGGGTGAAATCTTCCTCAACTACGATTGTGATTGGAACACAGTTGATCTCTTCAAGCAGCTTGTACACGCGGTCGCAAAGACAGCCAAAGGGCGTCCCAGTGATGTCACGGCTCAACTTTATGCAAACATGTCATCAAGTGTGCGGGCGAAACAGCTACAGCATGACGCTGCTCTCGTTTTGAAGGGCCTCGAGTGCCTCACGGCCACAGTTGCTTCGTTGAAGAAAGCTGCCAACTTTGTGCAAGCAGAAACTCAGCTTCTCAGCAAGAAGGATTCCCACGCTTCAATGGATGAGCTGGGAGACGAAGAACCCCATCCACCAACATCAGCTGGTGGCAGCGCATTGGCTACACCACCACCGTCTTCATCATCTTCATCGGCGCCATCGATGGCGTCCGTAGTATCGAATGCTATGAGCACGATGTCGGTGATCGAGGCATTTGATCGTAAAAAACGAAGACAAGAAGAATTGGCGACGGGAATCTTGAAATTTAATGTGAAGCCTGCTGCCGGGATTCAATACTTGGTGCAACGTGGACATTTGGGTGAGGGCACACCCCGAGATGTAGCACGTTTCCTGCACGACTACTCGGACAAGTTGGACAAGACCGAGATTGGTGATTATTTGGGGCGCGAAGCGCAATACCAAAACGGTTTCTGTATCAAGGTGCTTCACGAATACATGGATATGATGGACTTCACGGGGCTTGAAATTGATGTCGCGATTCGCCACTTCCTCGCAGGATTCCGTCTGCCAGGCGAGGCACAGAAGATTGACCGTATGATGGAAAAATTTGCAGAGCGTTTTTACTCGACCTGCCCGCCTGGATTATTCCCGAGTGCGGATACTGCGTTCATTCTGTCATTTTCGATCATCCTGCTCCAGACTGATTTGCATAACCCTGGCATTGCAGAGGAGAAACGCATGGACAAAGCCGGATTTTTACGCAACAACCGTGGCATTAACAACGGCGAGGACCTACCCGACGCGTACCTAGGGGCAATTTTTGACCGCATCAAGCAATCGCCAATTTCCTTGAAAGAAGATGAGGCGATAGCCCTGCGGCAGCAACGTGGCGGTGTTCTTGGTGGCAGTAGTGCCTTCTTTGGTGCATCCAGTGCTATGGTAGACCGCCAGCGACGTGATGCGTACATCAAGGAGCGAGAATCAATGGTTCGGGCATCGGAGGCTCTTTTCAGACGGCGGACTCCTGCCGCTGCGGCGCGGTCAGCTCCATTCTCCCCGCGTGGGACTCCGTCCACCACGTCAACGTCTGCGTCTTCTTCAGCATCCATGTCAGCTACAACCGGAGGGATGCCGGCGTCCTCGTCAACTACGTTTCATGAAATCTCAGCTTTTGCAGAGCGAGTCCACGTACGACCCATGTTCGAGATTGTGTGGGCTCCGTTGCTAGCGTGTAGCTCGGTAATCTTTGAAGGTACGACATCACCAGTTGCCGTGCAGCTTTGCCTTGATGCATTTAAACACGCCATCCACTTGGCTGCTCGCCTGGATATGCCATCGGAGCGTGATGCTTTTGTGACCGTGTTGGCCAAATTTACCGCCCTTCACACCGCGACGACACGGTTATTGCGCGCCAAAAATTTGGAGGCCATCAAAGCGTTGATCTCCATCAGCGTCAAGGAAGGCAATTATCTTGGTGACGCGTGGCGTGATGTGCTCCAGTGTCTTTCCCAACTCGCACGACTGCAAACACACGCTCAACAAGGTGGTTTCGAGCACGTGGTGCAGTCATCATCTTCCAGTTTTTCTTCATCGTCACCTTCCACATCGAATACAGGAAGCTTTTCAAATTCGAATGGCAACATCTTGGGCCTCTCCGGTGGGATTACTAGCAGTGCTGGACGCCGAACGGCGTCCCCTTCGCATCGGGATGGGTCGAATGCGGGTGGGGCCATCACCGGAGGTGCAGGCAGCGCTGAAGAGCTGTATAACCCAGCGATCGAGGACGAGAATGCGGCGCGTGTTATGATTGAGATTGATGCACTGGCGAGTGATCGTGTGTTCTCGAATTCTGTGGGTCTTAGTGATCGTGCAATTCAGGAATTTGTACTTCAACTTTGCGTTGTATCACTGACTGAGTGCTCAGGTGTCACTCCAAATGGCCATGGCGTAGTCATGCAGCGGCAACAGCAGCAACAGCAGCAGCGACAAGAGGAAACCGGAGGAATGGATGGTGTCGGAGCACCCCGGGTATTCTCACTCCAGAAACTGGTTGAGGTAGCTGATATGAACATGGCTGTCCGCTCCAGAGTTGTGTGGGCGTCCACGTGGCACGTGCTGTCCAGGCATTTCACGACCATTGGCTGCCACGATAATTTGTCGATTGCGATGTACGCAGTCGATTCACTTCGCCAGCTCAGTATGAAATTTCTCGAGAAAGAGGAGCTCAAGGACTTCAACTTCCAGCGTTTGTTCCTCACACCGTTTGAGGTCATCATTGCCAACGCGAGTTTCACTGATATCAAGGAACTTGTGCTTCGATGCGTGGAGAACATGATCTTAGCCCGTGTGACCAACATCAAGTCGGGGTGGAAGACCATCTGGGGCGTGTTGCGTGTGGCCGCTGAGACGTATGAGCCTGCTCCACCGCCTGACTCTGACCGCATTGTGCGACTCGGCTTCCAGATTGCACAGCGCATTCTCGCGCAGCATTTCGAACGAATCGTGGACGTTTTCGTGGATGCTGTAGAGTGCTTATTGGCCTTTGCAGTGTGCGGGAGTGAGGATGTGGAACGTGGCGGTGAAGAGCTGCTGACTCTGACCCAAATAGGTGTTACCAGCATTGAGTTATTGTCTGGAGTATGCTTGGAGCGCTTGGCGACGGGCCAGGTCATCGAAATGCTTGTCTCATCAGACAATAGTGCGACAGCTGGAAGTGCTGCTGGTGCTGCAGCTAAGCGCATTGCGTTCAAGAAGAAAAACATGGCCGGAGAGACCGCTGGTGTGCCACCATCGCCATCTGGTACCAATTCCGGGAAGACCTTGTCTCCTCCAGCACCGACAACACCACTCCCAGCGTCTCCACGACCTCTTCGGTACGAAAAGCAAGAATCGCTTCGGTCCCTGGAGGACGAAGTTGCGGTCATGTCTCCACGCCATAGCGTTTCCAGTCGTCCCAGCAAGCCGGATGCGTCGGCGTTTGCGGAGGGAATTCTTGGTTTACCTGTGTATACAGACTCGGCGCTACACACCCGGATGTGGTGGCCAGTATTGACTGCACTCTCCACACTGGCATCTGATCGTCGAATGGATGTCCGTGTGACTGCCCTTTACGCACTCTTCGACTCGTTGATGCGTCATGGGCAGACGTTTTCTAGCGGTCTTTGGTCGCTCATTTTTAAAGGCGTGCTCATTCCTCTTTTGAACGAGCTGCGTCAAGTCGAACTCACGCAAGACAGACCCATTCGGCGGCCCCTTCATCTTCCGTCCACTCGAGCTCGCTTCGGCCACGACGCGTTCCAGCGACTGCATCCCCGTTACTCGAGCGTCACGATCTGTCTTGAACGTATGCTGGACACGTTTGGGCATTTCTACGAGGTCGTGGGCTTCATGCCAGAGGTTCTGTTCCTGCTTGGCAAGTGTATGGATGCCCAGGATGATGGCGAGTATGATCTCGCGGCTGCATCGGCGGCTGCATTGCAGCGCATGCTTTTAACGCATGGCCACCGCTTCGGCGACGACGTATGGGGACTGATCGCCGATGAGCTGCGTGCGCTGTTGACGCGTGCCGAGCCCACGTGGGTCTTCTTCACCGTCCCTGTCGATGGACGAGACGGAAACGCAGTCTCTCAAGCCCCTGCTCCCGCCATTGATGAGGATAAGACGGAAAGTACGGACGACACTGGCAAGTCTCCCACCGTCCAGACCGGCCACGCGCCCGCATTCCTATCACCCACTTCAGCCGTGCTGTCACCACGCGCGTTGGCATTACCACCACCTGTGCTCGGCATGTACGCGTCCGTGCCCACGGTGTTGCGCTTCAAATTTGCGACCACCTTCCCACGCAAGATGGTGACGGAGGAAGCAGTGCAGTCGCAGCGCATACCGTCGCGGACGCATCTCGTTGTGCTCTTGGCCGTGCAGCGCCTTGTGGGCCATGTGCTCGTGTCTCGCGTGCCGCGCAACCTCTCACTGAGCGAGGGCCATTGCGCCAGTCTGCAGCGTAGCCTTCGCGAAAGCTTTGCGTTTGCGCGGCGCCTGAACGATGCGATCCCGCTGCGCCGCCAACTGGCGCGTCTTGGCTGGAACTATGGCCGTCTGCATGCGCAAGAAGACGGCAATGGCCATGACCACATAGCCGAGGCGTCTCAGGCCGGTGGTGTGGCCACCAACGATCTGCCCAGCTTGATATTCCAGGAGGTCTGCGGCAAGGAGGCGTATCTGCGCGTGCTCTTCCATGCCATCACGACCGCCGGCCACACGGAGACGGAGCGGGACGATGCGCGTCGCCAGATGACAGCGCTGGTGCAGCAGGTTGTGGGCGAATTCCTGGTCTGGAGCGGCATCTCGCTGGCGGCCACGGAGCGTGGCCACATGCCCATCAGCCAGCCTGTGGATGCCGCCCAGCGCGTCGTGCGCTACGTGCCGCTCATGGTGACGGTGCTCTCGCAGATTGCGCAGTTCTCCGCGGACGAGGTAGGTCCCGCCACGCATGACGGTCACTCCATTGCCGCTTGCTTGTTCTGATGCCATTGCTGTTTCCCTTTGCTCTGTCTTGCCTTGCCTTTCTTAGCTGCGTCGTCACTTGTCGTGGCTGTACCCGTTGCTGCATGAACTCATCAAGACGCGCTACGACGACGTACGCGCGGCGCTCACGCTCGTGTTCGCGCAGAGCGTCAGTCAGCTGCTGCCCCTGCAGTAAGCTCATCCCTTTCCACTCCTACACACAGCCAGAGAGAGAGAGAGAGAAAGCTGCCATCGCCTTGAAGCCGCTCGAACGAAGGAGCGGCGCGCATACACTAGGGGCTCGCGTCTGTTTGTTTGCCGCGTAGGTGGCGCAACATTGGCGCGCTGGCACTGTCGATGTGTTGTTAATATATTGGATACGAAACGCCAGTTGGCTCACTGGGGAGAAGCGCACTACTTGGTTATGGGAATAGCCGCTCGTCCCGACTTCAACTTGCCGTTCGCTGTATCGAGTCCTCAGGCACCTAATTGATGTAAATACAGTAGATTGATTTCGCTCCCTCCCGTCATTGGAAACGCCAGTGCCCGCAGATTGCTCGTCGGATTCTTGTGACTCGGTACCGGTAGTACCGGTATGTGGCGGAGTTGAAGCCACGAAACAGACGCGGCGTCACTCGGTCACTCTCTCACTCCGGCGCATGGGATCTGCTCCACGACAAGCGATCGAGCGATAACCACCGGCGCAACTGCGCTCTGTACGAAGGAAGCTTAACGCACGCTGATAAAGGGGGCGGGAGAACACAAGGAGGGAACTGTCGCTGCTGCTTCTGCTGCTGCTATTGTTGGGTCGAGATGGCCGCGGGCAAGAAGGCGGCGGTGTATGTAGCGGCGACGCGGCAGCACGTCGGCAAGACCAGTACGTGCATCGGGCTGCTGCAGGGGCTCACGAGCCGTATTGACCGCATCGGATTCCTCAAGCCAGTGGGCCAGCAAAGCGTGCTCGTGGAGAACGACTCCATCCGCGTGGACAAGGATGTCGCCGTGGCCAAAGGTACGCCGCGGATTGTAAGGTATTAGGAAGGCTACCGAAGCGGGCATGGAACCATTGGTATGTGGTATGTGGTTGTTGCTAATCAAGGCGGTCTGGACACAAACATATAGAGGTCTTTGATCTGGACAATTGCCAGTACCGAGACATGTCACCCATCGTGATCCCCGCCGGGTACACGCGGAACTACCTGGATGGCAAGATCACGCTCGAGTCGCAGCTCTCCAAGATCCGACAGAGCTTTGAGCGGATCACGAGCCAGAACGATGTAGGTGTCGCCTTGTATGGATGAGTATAGGCGGGATGTTGTGGGGCGTCTCCATGCTAGTGGGACTGGGGACTTGTGGCTCACGGGTGGAGGGAACCTCTTGTTGTTTTGATTCTTCTCTGACGGGAATGCGCAGTACACGATCGTCGAAGGCACGGGTCACACAGGCGTTGGCTCGATCGTGGGTATCAACAATGCCCGTGTTGCGGCTGAATTGGGCGTGGATATGATCCTGATCGCCAACGGGGGCATTGGCTCCGCATTTGATGACCTCGCGCTCAACTACTCCATGTGCAAGGAGTACGGCGTGAACGTGCGTGGCGTGATCTTGAACAAGGTGCGGCCCGACAAGACCGAGATGATGTGGGAGTATTTCCCCAAGGCCTTGGCGCCGTGGAATATCCCGCTCATTGGCGTCGTGCCCAATCTACCATCGTTGGCGAATTCCAGCATGCGTGACTTTGAAGAGCTCTTCCAGACGCGCATGATCTCGGCCGCGCCCCCTGATCGCCGCTTCCAGCAGTACACGGCCACGACGCTCGTCACCTCAGGGCTGCGCCGGTTTTTGGGCAAGCTGTCGTCGGAACACTACACGGATACGCTCTTCGTGACCCACGCGTCTCGAAACGATATCATCCTCGGCTTCCTCTCACACGCGCAATACCACGAAGCGCGGACAGGGCAGCGGTTCAATGGCGGGCTCATCCTCACGGGGCTGCCCCCCATCGACCAGCCGCAGGATTATATTATGGACGTCATCCGGGAGGCCACCGTCCCCGTGTTGTACGCGCGTGTCACCACATTTGACGCCATGGAAAAAATCTCTCGCTTTACTGGTACGTCACCCACGCTAACGCGATGATTTCTGTTTTTTTGTTCCATTTTGAGTTTTGATACCGTGGTGATCGCTTTGCTAATCGCGGATGTGTTGTGGTTGACGTCTGGCAGCCAAGTTCAGTCCAACGGATCGACAAAAGGTCAAGCGTTGTGGCGAGCATTACGCGCGACACATCGACTTTGACGTGGTGCTAGACCGATAAATCGGAACGCGGGTGGGTCGCATGCCGTCGTGGAAGGCGTCCTCGGAGTAGAGAACCAAAACCAAAACCAACAACTTTTTCACTAATCCCCTCCGTTTGCTGCAAACAATTTCTCCAGGACATGGGACTTGGCCTTCTGTCAACAACCACGGCCAGTAAGTTGGTGCTCGAATACAAAGGATTAAAGGCATGCGACAATGGTGAGCAAAGAAGGCGAGCCCAACCCATTCGGACACGGATATGCCTTCAACTGCTCCAGTTGAAGTTGCGTGGTCATGATGACGGGCTCTCTGTATTGTACGTCCGATTCAACTTGTTAAAAAAAAACTAAAGCGAATGTATGCGACACGTCCAATAAATCCACATCTTCCCACCTCGTTGGAGAGCCATCCATGCACCGCCGCGGCACCTTCATCACTGTTCCTGACTTTGATGGCCATCGCGGCGGCGCGCTGCTACGAATAGTTACGAACCGATATGCAGTGCACGAAGATCGCTGCAGTTATTTTCTTCGACTTCTTTCGAAATTTGTTGTCGTAAAATTCTGCTCACGGATATATAATATCTTCGCATGTCCATTCGCAAGATGGCATCGCTAGGCAATGATGAGGCGCGAGCACTGGTCAAGGGCGTGACCTTCGACCTGGACGACACGCTCTGGAGTGCGGAGGCCGTTCTGGGCCGCGCTGAGCACGATTTCCACGCCTTCCTCGAGCAGCGCGCGCCGCCACTGGCGGCGGCCTTCCCGCCGCACGCGTTTGCCGAGCTGCTCATGCGCTTCCAGCGCGAATTCCCCGAGCATGCGCACAACTACACATACCTGCGCAAGCGCGCGATCAGGCACTGCGTGGACACGCTGGGCGCGCCCACGCTGAGCCTGCACGACGACTCGGCGCGGGACCGGTTCCTGGAGGACGCGTTCCAGGCGTTCCTCGTGCCGCGCAGTCAGCCCACGTTCTTTAGCAGCGTTGAGCGGCTGCTCACTAGACTCACTAGTGAACTGACCGCAGCTAGAGAGGAGGCTCCAGGTGCTGTGACGACGGCTCGCGACGACCAGACCCCTGTGCTCATGGGCGCGATCACGAACGGCAACTGCATGACCGATTTTCTTCCGACGTATTTCACGTCGTGTCTGCGCTTCCTGGTCTCGGCCGAGTCCGTGGGTGCGCCCAAGCCAGCGCAAGCCGTGTTTGACGCGGCAATCGCGCAGTTCCCAGCGGCCATCGCCCGCCACGAGCTGGTGCATGTGGGCGACCACTACCGATGCGACGTAGAGGGCGCCAAGCAGGCCGGCATGCGAACGATCTGGGTGCACGCCGAGTGGCCAGCGCACAAACCCGAGGTGTGGAGCCGAGCCGAGATGGAGCCGACCGACGCCGAGAGCTTTCCGCATGCCGACGCCATCGTGCGTGACGTCGGCGCCGTGGCCGACGTGGTGCTGCGCTGGAACGCTGAGGCGCGTGCCATGGTCACCGCTGCTCCACAGCAATAGGAACGACAGGC
>JAADWT010000492.1:0-19607 GCA_023336285.1 Pythium grandisporangium
GCAACAGCAACAGCAACAGCAACAGCAACAGCAACAGCAACAAGGACGGGAGCACGCCCAGGAAGAATCACAAGTCCCACAGATCAGTAGTTCGACGACACGCATGCAAAGCAGTCGCGCAAATGAACCCGCTTCGCTCCCACTCGAACAGAACTCGATTGCAAAGCCAACACACACGCAGGACTCGGGTTCGGGAGGCGCACCAGCTCTCGACGATGAAGCGGTGCAGCTAAAATACCGGTCGATGCTGTGGGAATTAAGGCAGATCTGCAAGGAGAATTTGGTGCAGCAGCGTGAACGAGTGGTGGCTTTGGTACGGCTATGGTATGGCTCAAGTACTCGCTTGACTGCCTGTGAGTGTCTCATTTACGAGTGTGCTGTGACACATGTCTTTGGTTGTATTTGTGCTGATAATGCTAGCTTATCCACCTGCGAAATGAATCACGCGCGTGGACAAAAGACCAACATCTGGGCTGCGAAAATGATTCCACGGAAGAGGACCGGAAGGATAGATTTCATGACGCACACTTGTCTCCATGGGATGAGAATCAAACCTCCGATCTTCACGAGGCTTTAGAGACGGATTTGGAGCGCATTGATTCCATTCTCCGTGTGGTTCGGCGCCAACTACGGCATGGTATGGAGTGTCTTAGTATCTGCTTTACGGGAACCCCTGACGTGGCAAGCAACCTCATATCACCACCATTGTATTCGATTCACAGGAATAAACGTTAGCGTGGCCGAGAAGAACAAATTTATCGCGCGCGCTGACGCACTGCTTGACGACGCTCGCGAGCTCGCCATGAACAAGTACGAGCAACCTCCTCGTCTAGCTCGTGTCGCTTCTCGTTCGCCTTTACCGATAGGATCCCCTTCACAAAGAGGAAATGATCAAGACGGTTCGAATGGCGAGAGGGTGGCCCCGAACACAGTCGCCAAACTTAACTTGGCGCGGAGCAAGTCAAAAGATGGAGAGCCTGCGTCTGTTGTGCCAATATCGAGTATCCAGCCAGATAAGGTAGCAACCAATCCTGTGGATTCGCCGTCTACCATGACATCGTTGGGACGATCAGTGGAGGAACTTAAGCGTACGCTACGCATCAAGGATGAAATGATTTTCCAGTTACTACAGGAACGAACCTCCCTGCGCCGTGAGCGAGCGTCAATGGAGTCGTACGTTAATGAGCTCACAGAAGTCAGCACACGGGAAATGAACAAGTGGGCCCAGCTTACAGACGATATGCAAGCCGAAATCGAGCATCTGCGCGCCCAGCTACCCGATAGTCCAGTGCACCACAGAGGTGGAAGAAGAGAGCGATGACGATAGCCGTGAATGCGATGGAAACGTGAAAGCAATACTGCATCGAACAAGATACAACTGCTGGGACGACGCACGTGTATTACAACAAAATAGGCGAGGAAAATAAAAACGAATGGAAGCTGCCAAACAGAGATAAGGTAGCGCATGACCATACAGCACACACCAACGCAAACCAGCGACCGCGACCTCTACTGTGCGCTCACAGACCCTGATGTGGCAGCTGACGATGATGGCGTAGCAAACAGCATCGAGAGCAGCTGGCTTTCCTGGTATTCGTCAGCGTAGCGCTCCACAATCTCATCGACTAGCTTCTTACGAGTCGGATACGGACGCACGTACACCATCGTCTGAGAGTAGCACAACAAGCACATATTACACAAACGAGTGAGCTCAACCAAATCAAACCAATATCAACAAAAACAAAACAAAACCGGTTGAATGATGAACACATCAGTGGCACCACGAGTTCCAAGCTTACCTGTGAACGGCACACGCGGTTGGCGTTCATGGCCGTTTGCCGAACGAGGCGGACGAGGTCTGCCTCGTGCACGACCATACCAGACTGGATCGGTCCAAACGGCGGTACCTTCTCCTTCGAATGCACCTTGACGAGGAAAAGTCCATGCTGCCGACGACGCAGCGGTGAGATCACGATCTGCACATCGTTAAAGTGGCTCGTGATCGTTGATGGATCATACTCGTACGCGTCATTCTCCGTCCATACGATATGCACGTAGTCATTGCCGACGTGGCGTTTCTTGTCAATCTGCTGCGGATCCGATGCCTTTGTGGGCATCTTGGTCACCACATGGAACATCACTTCACTATGGCCCGTGGCGTAGTAGAGTGCCGTACGGCCGTTGGACAAGCTCTTGGGGTTACAATCCAACCCGCCAGCAAAGCCGCGATGCGAAAGCAGATCAATCTCCCAGCCCAGTTGAGACAGGAAGCGATGGTACGCGCGGCTACCGCTTTCATTACGGAGCAGCTCCTGTTGGGTGCGCTGCGCCGGGCCAACGTAGATGACACCAATCTTCATGGTCTCGCGCGTGGGGCTCTTGTCCAAGTGTTTGAGGGAGCGCTCCAGCTTTGCGCCGGGCTGAAGCAGTTTGAAGCGTCGAACAGGATGGCCATCGGGTCCAGCGTTCGAGTCTCCCGTCAATAAGCTTGACTGCGCCAGGAAGAGCCGGCATACATCCAGTGCCGTGACACGCATGCTGGTCACATCCTCCGGGAACGTCGACATGGTGGCGCTACTCCCAGTGCCTCCCGGCCGACTCAGCGCGAGCTGAACCTTATCGACACTGCGGTAGTGAAGCGCGAGGTGCGCGATCCGAGCGTTTAATTCCATGATCGAGAACGAATCAAAGAGCGCCAACTGTGATGGAATGGTTGACGACGATGATGATGGCATCGATTCTTTCCCAGAACCTTCGTGTCCATTGGCACCCGTTGGCTCGAGCGAGGTCACGAAGCGATCCAGAATCCCCGCACCATTAAAGTACGCGGTTTCCACATGCGTGATGGCGCGCTGGAATAGAGAGCCAGGCAAACACCACGTGTCGACTTGCCCCAACCGGAAGGACTTTTGCGTGACCTGCAACTGATCTTGCACTCCCTGTGTGACAGATGGTGGGAATTGAATGTTGCGTCCGCTTTCCGACGAGAAAAACTCCCAAAAGATTGCCGATGCCTGCCCAAGACGGTCGCTGGGCGTCAGGCATCGCTCGTACTTCTTCACGGCATCGCAAAACTCGATCAATTCCTTGCCGTCCGTGTTCCCGCCATTGGCCTCTTTCAAGATAAAACCCTTCAGCTGCGCGTAGCATTCTTCATCGTGGATCAGGCGCTGCAAAAAAGAAAACCCAGCAATCTCGGCCGCATCGTTCACCAACGGATTCGTGCTGTCTTCCATTTCCATGAGATTGTACTTGTTCATCGAATATCGGCCGCCCAGAATCGTCTTATCGGTCGTATCACCACCGCAGTCGCGGAACACCATCGGGATTCCATCCAGCACCAGATCCAGAAGGCATCGCTCATCGTCTAAACTGCCGACGTTGGCCTCTCGTTGGCTCATCTCAAACAATCCGCACACATTTGTCATCGACCCATCATTTTCCGCCTTCCGCATACACTCACAGCGCTTGATCATCTTGGACGGTGGGAGAGATGCCAGTGCCCCCGCCGCCGGCTCTGACGAGGCTTCCTCACCGCTGCCATCGGTAATGCTGTTACGTTCCTCGTGTTGCTTAGCGATCCGCTCCAGCCGTTCCAATCGCTCATCTTTATTACCACCGCCACTTCCAGGCATCTTGTCGGCATCCAACCCGCGAGAGCCTGACTTTTTATCATTAGTCACAGCCGCACTGGCGGCACCGGTGACACCTGCTTCACCTTCTTCGTGGAACTGGTACATCCCCTTGGAATTGACCACACCATTCGCCAAGATCGCGGCCTCTCGTGCGCGCGGCAACTGGATGACATCCAACCTGGGTAAGGCATTGCTGCTGTTGGCATTGGCTTCCGAGGGCCGCGGCGACGGAGGAGGAAGCGGCTTTTCACCGCCACACACCTGGCAGAGAGTGTATCCGGTCTTCACAGACCCGTCCGCGTTGGAGGACATGCGAACTTCAACACGCACAGCGGCCTTTGCGCGGTGTAGATGGAACTGTTCCAGACCACGCCCTTGGCCACGCTCTCCGGCAACGACGTCACGCTCCTCACCGGCGGTTGCATCATAACTCCCTCCATACCGACCCACTGGTCCAACACGACTCGATCGACGCAAGGCCACAGTGGGGGAAATCCCTCCTGGTAGAATCTCCCATGTAAACAAGCCCGTCATATCACGAGCCACAAACCGCGCACAGGGGGAATCAAGACTACCGACGAGGGTAATGATCATGGTATCCATAAACACAAAGCTCAACGATCCAGGCGCATTACTATCAGCTTCTGCCCCACTCTCACCATCGCCCTCGTCCAAGTCGTGAAGCTCCGAGCAATTGGAAATCATTTGATCCACACCTGCAGGCGACGGGAAGCCATTGATATGGTGCAGCAAATGCATCAACAATGCCTCAGCTGCTAAAGAGGTTTCCTCAAAACACTTCAGCCAGGACTGACTGGCCTCGGTATCCAACGATGCCCGCATCTGTAGCCCAAGGAACAACAATGGCAAGGACTTGCGACGCTCCATGGCTCGAGCCCGCTCCACTTCGTGTTGCCATTCGCCGCCTGGTAGTGACCCCACTAGTGCTGCCTCAATGGCACTAAACATGATTTTCTTGGCATCGTGGTCGTGGAGGACATCGGGGCTCTGCATCACCCAGAATCGCAGACACTCAAAAATGGCCGCGGTCTTTTGAACAATGTTACGAAGCGCCGGTGTTTCAGGACTGGCTCCGTTCCGACCTGGCGATGCCTGTGGTGGAGATGTCTTATTCTTGCCCGCAGAATCGCTATCCACGTCACTTCCGTGGTGGGAGCCATGGCGACTCGTGGAGCCACGTGCCGAACTAACCACCGAGTTCTTGTCGCCACCAGTGAGCGGGTCAGCTGTCGCGCCCTGGTTTTCCATCGCAGATTGCAGTTCCATGGACGCCTCCTCCACTTGCTGCTGTGCAAATACCGCCAAGGTCATCACGATTCGCGCGATCAGCATTGGATCCACCGCCTTGACTTCTTTGTGGAAATCGGCCAAATCTTGAAGAATGGAAAGCGCCGTCATTGAGACCGAGAAATCCACCGCCGAGCAAAACTCCATGATCTTCTCGATCCATTCCGCGAGGTCCGTCTTCTCGATGACCGCACCCGTCAACGGCTTGAGGTGCATACTGGTCAATGTATACAACCCCCACAGAGCTCGCTTCTTGATCGTGGAAATGTCGGTGAACGGCAGACTCGCAATCCGCACCAATACGCGGCCCACGACGACATGAAAGTTCTCATCCGTCTCCGGAATCTCCTCCACAATTTCGCGGACCTGCTCATACTTGTCCTCAGTAATACGAGCATTGTTGGCCAGTCGGACATGCCAGTTGACAAAATCCTGCGTCGGGAACCGCTTTGGAAGCGCAAGGATCGAGAACACAATGTCCAAGGCAGCCGTAAGCTCACGGTTCCAGTTGGAGGATTTGACTTTGGATTGTTCCGCGCGTTCCCAAATGTTTTGCACAATAATTTGATCCACGGCATAGAGGAACGCTGGTACGAGCGCATTCATGCCATCCAAGTTTAGTGTGAAGATGGGCGCGGCGCGTTGCAGCACCGTGGAGACCACCACTCCGGACGGGGACGTGATGCCCTTGAAGATGATCCGTGCCAATACCTGCAGGTGACCCCGCGTCAGTCCATTGGCACAACGCACCGAGCACAATCGACAGAGGGCCACGATCGCAACACAACGCGAATTCTGGAATTCTGCAGTTTCCAATTCACAGGCGGGCAAAAACCATTCACCAAACAGCGCCCAAACGGTGGAGGGACTAATGCTATGCAGCACCGTGGGGGTGGCGCGTTGAGAACAGATCGCCGAGTCGATCCAGATATCAACCAATTGTAGCATGCCTTCCTGCAAATTGAGATGCAGGAAGGGGAGCAAGGAGCTCATCGTGGGCGGCGGAATCAGGTGCAGCACACGATCAAGAAGAAGCGTGGCATCGCCCACGTCCAGAACGGAATTCATCAAGAAATTCGCAGCCGATTGCAAATACCCCTGTCGAACACTGCTGTCTTTCGCGGCAGCAGCCTCCTTACCCGCCTCCGTGCTGGTGTGGGGGACAAGCACCGCACCATCCGCGGTCACCTTCAATTCGGATTGGCCCTGGTCCATGATATACATGAGTAAGCAACTCGCAAAGCGAAGCTCCCGCTTCCAGCAATTGATCACTTCGGCACCAATGACCTTGGCGTCGTTTGGGTTCACGAGCCAACGCCGAATCGCGATGGTCAGCTCCATCCAGATCTGTTGTCCACCCGCCTTGGAGACGATGGCGGCATGCATCCACACGTGGAGCACGATCGAGATCATGGCACTGAGGATTGCGACATTGTTCGGGTCCCTGAGTGTGACACAGTTATCAATCGTCGAAATCACAAATTTGCGGAGATACGTGGACGAATAATCATCCAGTGACCGCTGCGAGATCACTTCCAGTAGATCAATGCAGTGCAGCAAGATCTTGGCATCATCCAGTTGCACCGAAGGGTGGAAGAGCTGCGAAACATGTGAGATCATGGCTCGAGTCGTTTCATGGATTTGACCCTGCATTCCCTTCGGCACGTACTGTCCACCCGTGCAAATGCCCGAGTAAAACTTGATGGCATCCAAGACAAGCTCATTGTCGCGGTACGCAAACCGTTGGCGCACGGTTTCCAGCACCACTTCGGAGAATTCTCGGCGAGACCACAAGATCTCCATGCATTCCTGTTTGGAGCGAAGCTTGTATATCCATCGCGCCACCACGCGCTGAAAACTACCGGGGCAGTGATGGAAAAAGCCCATATTGTCACCCTCCTCCTTGAGCTTGACCTTAATGCACACCTTTGGGAACAGCAACGGCATGTAAAAGCGCATGACTAATTCCGTCCAAAACTCAAAGCGATCGCCGCGAGCCTTGTGGTTCATCTTGGGGTGGTTGATGATCTTGGGGTCCTCGCGTTCCAGGCTCAAATCCATAATGAACTTGAGCATATCCACTGGTTCCTCGGCCTGTGTGGGCGCTGACCGGATCCAACCATCGACATGCACGCCCTGGTTGATAAACTTGTCCGGTAGCATGATGCTTCCACCGCCATAGGGTGCAAAGTCGACGCTTTCACGCAGCAGCTCCAGGTGCACGACATTGCGCCGGCTGGCTGCGAGGAACGCCGTGCCCCGCAGACCACCGGCGTCGTCATCCGTTGACGCGCCATCGTCATCCACGGTCGCGGCTAGACTGGCCACGGTGGACCGTGCTGAGGCGCCATTCGAGAGCGCCGCGGGCACGGCGCCCATGACGGCAAGCTGCTGCATGTTACGCGTGGCATCCGTGTAGAGTGCCAGACAGCGGAACGCGTACTTCTTGATCAGCATGTGGTTGTCTCGCTTGAGTAGCTTGGCAAACAGCAGCGTGAAGCCGTGGTTCTTCCATCCATCGTGGATGAGCGGGATGTTGTTACGGATCAACACCTCGAGGCCTTCAAAGACCTCGTTCCAGTCCTCGGCCTCGAGTGTTTTCTTGCGGCGTCGAAACGCGTTCTCGTGCGGCACGTACAACGTTTCCAGCTCTGTCACACAGTCACTGAGTACGTCAAAGAGCATCGAGCAGTTGCTCATGTCGGCCCAGAACTCGCTCAGGATCGCGCTGGTATCAGCGGCATTCGCGGCATCTTTTGGTGCCCCTGCTCAAAATCATTTTGAGTAAGTAGCCATCATTCCACCACAGTACACATTCGCCATTCGACATTCGCATCAGGTAGAGAGAAGATATGACACACAGGTCAGATTGCTATAGGCAAGTCCTAGCAACAGGCGGCTCGTGATCAAATGAGGAAGGGATGCGGCTGACGGACGTACCAGCGAGTAACTGCTGTACTGTGCCCACGAGGTTACCCTCGGAACCAGCGGCACCACTGGGGTTCTTTAGGAAATCAAGCAGCGTGCGCAACCGCTTGCGCGGTGGTCGGTCCACGGCGTAGAACTTGGCCAGGCGCCGCAGCTCGGCATCCTTGCGCGGCGCCTTGCTGTCCCCGCCTCGACGAGTGTCCATGGCGGTGGTGGTGGCCCCCTCTTGTCGTAGCGATGATGGCGACGCTCAGCCACAGAGACACACACAGAGAACGACCGACGCAGACACACACACACAGACGCAGGCGTGGTCGTCGGGTATGGATGGGTGGACCTTTGGATGTCCAAGCGTCTGGCGGAAATGCACCACGACGGACGTATTCGCCAGCTATGAGCTTTATGACGATGCGATGCGATGATGACAGACAAAGGGGAGTGTCCCCCCCCCTTCCCCTCACCCCCCCTCTTTCGTTAAGTGCGCTGATATCGACTCTGACTTTCCAATGTTCCCGCTCAATAAGTGCGGAAACAGTATGTATCAAAACAAGATGCTATAATTCACTAATTATCGAAACCAGGTGATCTCGTCGTGGAAACCGTAATTTCCGTTAATCAAGCACAAAAGGCCACGAATAACGTAACAAGATTGCGCGATCCAAGGCAAAAGAGGATAACGTGAGTGAGTGAGCTGCCGATCGTTCCTCTTCCTCTCCTCCATGCGATTATTCCGAGGACAAACAACCAGCAGGTAAAGCAGAGCACCCCCGTTGGCAACACCACTCTACAGTTATTGCATCACTCACTTCCACACAGCCATCCACGCCCAACGTTCCTACGTACCGCTCTCCATCTCCCTCCTCGCTGCCCAAAATGACCACCCCACTCAAGACCATCACGCCCAGCGAGGTCTCCAGCTTTGCGTACGACCCCGTGGACGCACGCGCGCTCGCGGATGCACGCGTGATCGTGGAGGACGTCAAGACTCGCGGTGAGCCGGCGCTTCGCACGCATGCCGCGCGCCTGGGCGACATCACCCATGAGACACAGCCACTCGTGATCCCGCGCGCTCAGCTGGAAGCCGCCTTCCGGTCCCTGCCCGTGGCCGAACAGGAGGTGCTGGCGCGCACAGCGCACCGCATCCGCATCTTCGCACAGGCGCAACGTGCCTCCATTACCAACTTCCAGCAGCAGATTGAAGGCGGCTTTGCCGGACAGGATGTACGTGGGACCACCCCGCTGCTGGAGAGATGATCCGAACCGAAACGCACGAACCGACGGATACTCCAACCACGCCTACTAATGGGAATATGTTGCTTGCTTGCTTGCTCCTCATGGTCGTTCCCTCTGTGGATTTGATCCAGGTTTCCCCCATGCGAGCAGCTGGTTGCTATGCCCCTGGTGGCCGGGTGCGTTTCTTTCCTGCCATGAGGAAGATGAGATTAGATGCCTATGCCCCCTTATCTTCGTACTAATGACCTGAACTGGTGTTTTTGAACTTCGTATACGTTTGTTTCATCTGACGGACGGATATTTCATTCTTCCGGATGAGCAGTACCCATTGCCGTCGTCCGTGCTCATGACGGCCGTGACGGCACGTGTGGCTGGTGTGCAGACGGTGGTGGTGGCCTCCCCTCGTCCGGCACCAGCCACGTTGGCGTCCGCCTTCCTGGCCGATGCCGACTTCTTCCTGGCCGTGGGTGGTGCACAGGCCATTGCCGCGATGGCGCATGGTGTGGGCGGCGTCCCGGCCTGCGACATCCTCGTGGGGCCTGGGAACCAGTGGGTCACGGCCGCGAAATCGCTCGTGTTTGGTAAATGCGCGATTGATATGCTGGCGGGTCCATCGGAATGCCTCGTGCTCGCGGATGAAAGCGCTGATGCCGCTACGATCGCGGCCGATTTACTCGCGCAAAGCGAGCATGACACGGCCGCCGTGCCCATCCTTGTGACTACAAGCCAGCCATTGATCCAGGGCGTGAACGAGGCCATCACCTCGCAGTTGGCATCACTGTCCACGGCCGACACGGCCCGCGTCAGCGTTGGCAATGTGCGTCATGTTTGTTTTGTTTTGTTTTGGCGGCAGTCAACACCGTGGATGCTTCATCGGCTTGTGCTAGCCAGCTTTTTATTATTGTTGGTGATGTTGTTGCCCCCAGACTGACGGATAACCTGTATTGATATGTCTTGTGATATGTCCTACCTATCTGTCGACCTACCTAGGGCTTTGCCGTGCTCTGCTCCTCGCTGGACGAATGCGTCCGCGTGTCGGATGTGCTGGCGCCCGAGCATTTGGAGATTTTGACACAAGAGGCCTCCCAGGTCGCAGCCCGCGTGACCAACTATGGCGGACTCTTCATTGGCGCCCGTGCCGCCGAGGTCTTTGGCGATTACGGCGCAGGTCCGAACCACGTACTGCCCACGGGGGGCACAGCCACTTATACGGGTGGTCTCTCGGTGCACACGTTCCTGCGTATTCGTACGTGGATGCGGATTGACGATGCCGTGGCCTCGCAGGCTCTGGTCTCGGACGCTGCACAGTTGGCACGCATGGAAGGCCTCGAGGGCCACGCCCGTGCGGCCGAGAAACGATTGCTGTAGGCAAAAGAGAGCGATGCTCTTTGAGCGGATGTGCTGAGTTGGCTTGGCTTGTATACCCCGCCACGCAAATGCATTTTGATCTGTTTTTCCCTCCCTCCTTCTTCCTCCTCGTTACATGAATGATGGCAATACCATTGGCTTCCTCCTCCTCCTCTTCTTCCTCTTTTTCCTCCTTTTCCTCTTCCTCCTCCTCCTCCTCCTCTTCGTCCACTTCCTCTGCTGCACCACTTCTGGTGTTCTCTCTACACATGGAGCAGAATGGTGGATTCTAAGTAGTTCTTAGCTGGCGACCGACGGCCAGGAGGGCAGTGAAGCCACTAGCTGCTGCAGGGTAGCAGTCTCGCGCGGGAAGCAGAAGGCAACGACAGCGAGCAGGTTGACGTTGTATTCCGCGCGCAAGACGAGCGCGAGCAGGAGCAACAACACGGAGAGCACGATGAGGTCCAGGTACCGCGCATACTGGCGTGGCGACGACGACGACGACGATGAGGACGATGCCGACCCGCGTGCCGGGTCGGCAATCGCGTCCGCCTTGGCCTGTGCGATCATGTCCTGCACGGCCTGCGCTTCCAGGCCCAGCAGTTCCTGCAGCTTGTCCACGCGAACCTGGCGCGCGGCCACGTCGATGGCTTGCTCGCGTTGGCGTTGGCGAACGGTGAGAAGGGCATCGTCGTCTTGATCGATTGTCTTGGATGCTTTTCGAACGACGATCTTGTTGCCTTTTTTTTGGTTGCCTTGGTGCTTTGTGTCAACAGCGAGCGCTTGGTGATCTATTAGGTCGGCATCGTAGTCGAAGGGCTGGCCGGGGAAGACGCTCAGACCGACTATCAGCAACAGACCCATGACTAGCCCCACGGCTACACTCTGCAGTGGCGATGGTGATGGAAGCAAGTCCAGCATGAGGAGAAGTCAAGGTATGAGGGGGACTTGTCTGTGTGATAAGCCGACAGGTCGTAGTAATCACTCATGGCATCCGTTTCACACGAAAACGGCAAACTTTCAGATCTCTTGTGTGCTATGCATATCGCATCCAACCACTTAGCGAAGTTGTTGATTTGTGTTGGCCATCCAACAAAGGGGAAGACGCGAGCAAGTAGTTCGCGGTCAAGGGCATGATGCACGGCTGTGACATGCAGGGGCATTTCGGGAATGCAGCTATGTGATGAGGCTTAGTGGCCACCGGCCGAGGCATGAGTATGGAAGAGGTTGTAAATGCCGTCAGCTGGAAGTGTGGAGGCGCGTGAAGCGTTTGCCACGCAACACACACCTATCAATAGCAGATCCGTTCTTTTGAACTGAAATACAGGGATCAGGCATGCCCAGATGATGGTGGGTTGAGATTCTCCATTGGTCACCAAGCTATTTGTGCAGATGAATGCGCTTTGCTGGCAATAGCTACTGTAGCCTTGCGCTTTTGTGAAGTCACGTTGGCTATGTGAGCCATAAGCAGCTCACGACTTGACCCTCGCCTCCGTCCCTTTCGTGGCTGTCGCGTCGATCCACTGAACGCTGCGATGACGATTCGAGGCGGAGGTAGCAGTCGTCAGCATGGCCACACACAGTCACAGCATGCGCAGGCGTCCCCCGCCAGCTCGGGCTTTAAGGTCTACGGTAGCCTCTTCAAAGTGGATGCACGCTACGAGTTCCTCAACGCCCTGGGGAAGGGCTCGTACGGTGTTGTCTGGTAGGCAAGCACCACCCCTCCTCAAAGAAGCATCCTTGATTTCCCCTTACAAATCCATCCTCACAACGATTGTCTGGTACACGTTGTCACTGCCATGTGTTTAGTGCTGCGCGAGATCGCGACACGGGCCAGCGTGTGGCCATCAAGAAGGTGTGCCCGATGACCAAGCGGTCCACCGATGCCAAGCACACACTGCGCGAAGTATTGCTGCTGCAATTGCTCGGAGCGCATCCAAATGTGAGCTTGCATTGCCGACGCATAAACGGTATATTGGTTGAGTATCACTTATCAATAACTTCCTTTGTCGTGCCCAGGTTATCTCCATTCACAATCTCTCGACGAATCTGAAAGACGATGAGCTGTACATCATCATGGATCTCATGGACACAGACCTGCACCGCGTGATTCAAAGCTCACAAGCGCTGTCGGATGCGCACGTCAAATATTTCTTGCATCAGTTGCTGCGTGGTGTTAAATACCTCCACGACCACGGCGTGCTGCACCGCGACCTCAAACCGGGCAACCTCCTGCTCACCAAGACCTGCCAACTAAAGGTGAGTACATTGAGCAGGCAGCCACGCCCCCAAGACCAGCTTACGTGTTTCGGTTGGATTGATTTCCCCTCGCCACGTGGTTTTGATTTTTGATTTTCGGTTTTTTTGCTTTTTGAATACGTCACCAGATCGCGGATTTTGGACTCGCTCGTAAACTTCCAGCGGCAAAAGTGACGAGCACCACCTCATCCTCATCAGAGCGCCCACGCTCGGCCCCAGCAGCAGCCTCTGGCCGCCACCAGGGTAATCACAGCGCAAGTCATACCGATCGTCGAGCGCCCATGACCGAGCACGTGGTCACGCGCTGGTACCGCGCGCCCGAGCTCATGCTGCAACCCGATGGGCTCTACGACCGCAGCATTGACATGTGGTCCGTGGGCTGCATCTTTGCCGAAATCCTGGGACGCAAGGCGCTTTTCCCCGGTAAGAACTTTTTGCACCAGCTCACGCTCATCTTTGATGTGCTGGGGGCACCGCCACCCGAGGCCACGGCTAGGATTCAAAGCACCCAGGCCCAGCGGTTCCTTAAGTCATTGGGCAACAAGACAGCCGTGCCCTGGGCCACACTGTTCCCATCGGCGAGCCCCATGGCGCTGGACTTGCTGGCACGAATGCTGCAATTCGATCCAGAGAAACGAATCTCCGCGCAGGACGCCTTGCTGCATGCCTACATGCAGCCCATTGAACATAAATACAAGGGCGTGGACCCAGCCCCCGTCCTGACGCGTGGTGATTTCGCGTTTGAAACCAAGAAACTCACGCGACTGGACCTTCGCGCGCTCATTATTAAGCAAGTCGACGAGCAGCGGCGCGCAGCCGCTAACAATATGGAAACTACTTCTTCCAACACGTCGGGTGAAAAATCTTCACCGGTGACAGTCAAGCCCAAGGAGGGTCCGGCTTGTGCACCTGCCGCAGTATCCACACCTGCTTCTGCTGTGCCTCCGCATTCAACAGCGATGCGCAGTGGTGGCGCTTCATCAACCACAACTTCATCAATGTCATCGTCAGCGCTAGTGAAGACGCGTGATCGCCGACCAGCCTCGGCCTCGGCAACATCCACCGTGCGCTCATCGGCGAGGATACCTGGTCAGCACCCTCAGCAGCAGCCACAACAGCCACAACAGCCACAGCCGCAGTCTTCCCAGTCCCGAGTGATGTGTGGCTCCGCTGGCATTTCCATGATCAATTCCACACTGCGTCAGGCCATGGCCTCAGCCGCCGCTGGTCGGACTGACACGACGGCCTGCCCATCGCTGACAGCCTCCTCCACCTCCTCCTCGTCCGGAGCAACAACTGCAGCTGACGCAACCGCAGTATCAGGAGCAGCAGCAGGACGATCCACCACAGTCTCCTCCAGCGCTGGAACAGTGTCGCCCACCTCCGCCCACGCACGGATACAGCACCAGCACAAGCCGCCAGTATCCAAACATCCACCGGCGGCCCACGATGACACCCTCTCGGTCGCAGCCACCACCACGGCCACACCCGTGTCCACCACGACGGCCGTCTTGTCATCCAGGAACCTGTTCTTGGCGACTCCCGCGACGATCACCCGACCAACGATCACGACCGCAGCCACCACCACCACCACGCGGGTATCCCAGGGAAGCGTAGCCTCGCCTCATCCATCCTCACCCGCCAGTGCGTTCCCGCACTCAGCCATGGCCTCGCTCACCGCTCAAGAGAACAACAACACGCCCATCAACGCGGGCAGTACGGGTGGTACCGATCCTGCGACGGCCTTTGCCGCGTTCGAGCATCGCTCACGCTCACTGTGCACGGGGATGGCAGGCTTGAAGAATGCTATGCAGTCACCACCGCCAGTGATCCCTGTTGCGATGCCCATTCCTGTGACAACGACGGCTTCTGCCGCAGGCACGACCTTGGCCACGACACCAGGAACTCGAAAGAATAGCACAAGCGCCACCATCACCAGTACCACGACCATACATGGTGGTGTGAACAGGCCCGCACTATCCCCAACCTCCCCGGCTGTACCATCACCAGCAGCCTCTTCTTCTTCTTCTTCTTCCTCCTCCTCGTCGCCAGGTTCATCACGCACTTCGTCGTCCATCCATCGAGACCTGTCCCATCGTCGTCGTCTGCCTGCCTCACAACAATCCGTGATTTGTAGCAGTGGCATCGCTCCACATCCAACTCGGCTGACCTCGGAGCTACAGCAACACAAACATCCACAATCACAATCACAACAACAGCAACAACAGCCGCTAGCACAATCACAGCTCTATCCTTTGGCAAAGCGGCGGGCGGCTTCAGCTGGTGCGACCCGCCCTACCGCTAGCCACCCCCACCCGCAACCGCGCCATCAGCAGAAGCAACCTGTGGTTCCCAGTAGTGGTGCGCATCGCACGGCAAGCAACAACCAGGCGTTTGTGGGGTCCACCTCGGCGCTCGTACGAGCAAAGCGTGCTCATGCCAGTGGAAGCGGCCAGTCCTTGTCGCTGTCTCAGACCGCGGATCAAGTGGTTGCGTCCATGGCCACGATGATCAGTAAGCAGGGCACCCACGAGGAAGAACCGCCCGACCCACGAGACGAAACCATGGCCGAGTCGATGCTCAAGACACAGCTCGCGGATGCCTCGAGCAAGAAGCCCCTGGCCACACGCAGGCAGCTCACGGTACCCAAGAGCCCCAAGTTTTCCGTCATGTCCTGGCAAAAGAAGAAGGAAATGCGATTGGCCCGCCCACGCCGGTTAGCCTCGTCGTCCTCTTCGTCGTCCTCTTCTATGATCGCGGCGCCGAATGCGGCACAAAGATGACGAACGTGTAGTAGAATAGAGTGTAGATGTACCCAGCAGAGATGAACGAAATGCTCTTCTGAAGGCGATGGTGGGCCTTGAGATATGCACGGTCCATTGGATTTGAAAACCACCAATCTTCTGATTTGGTTTTGACTTGTACTCATGGCTGGTTGGCGATCTAACAGTAGACAGGTGAGAACATAGACACCCTAGCATCCACGGAATAACACGGAACCCAGGGTGAGGATGAACCAATGCATATTGTCGTAACGCCGTGAGAAAGCGAAAAAAAAGGAAGCAAAACCCGAGTCAGCTGCTATTCCGCTACTGACTGCCCTGCTGTGGAGCAGGCTCCTCTGCATCCGGTGGCCTCGTCTCTGATTCGTTGCTTGGTGCCTGGGCCGTGGTATTCCACTGGTGGAAGACCGACTCGGGAAGCTGCAGCACGGCATCACCCGACACAGCGACTGCCGTCCGCTCAAGGCACACGGTCGCGAGCTGCTGTTGCTGCACATCCTCCATGGACGCAATCGAGAACGACGCCATCGCATTATCCAAGTCGTCTTCATCCTTGCCACTATCAGCGGCTTTTCCGCTTTCGCGCTGCTCACGACGCTGCTGCCGTAACGTAATCGTTTTGTGCAACGCCGCCGAGGACGAATCATCACGCAGGTGCTGCGCCAGTGTCTGCTCACTGTCCTCGTCATCCTCTTCGTCTGCATCGGCGGTAGACGCGTACGTCTTGCGCTTGAAGAATTGATCTTCCAATGATGGTACCGAGGCCACTGCCTCCGTCTCCAGGGCTTCTTCTCCCGCCTCGATAGCGGCCATTGGTGCCTCCTCGTCACTTTCACTGTCCATCAGATTGGGTAGCTCAAACCGCTTGGCTCGCTCCTTGTGCTCGGCGTCGCATGCCGCTAGGTATGCGTTCTGTCCGCATTAATAGCCATACATACAGAGATTCCCCATTAATATGACAAACTGAACACCCCAGGGATGGCTCGATTCTCGTGACAGTGTTCAGCGGGCATGGATGTACCTGGGCTTCCACGACATCATCACTGGTCTCGCAGGCAGCGTACCGCTCGAGGCAATCGGCATTGATCTTGAGAAACTCAGGCCCCCAGGAAAACTCGTCCATGAGCTGCACAGCCTCCTCCTGGTAGCCCACAATGTAGAGCGTAGCCGCGATGGCCTCCGCACAGGATAACTTATGCGGACGGCCATAGTTGACCGAGTTGGCCGCCACGAGGAACGGTAGCAGGCGATGTGAGCCGGACCGCACTTGCTTGTACGGAAGCTCCTGCACCTTGGCCCAAGAGCAGTCGATCACCGAGATGCCCAGCGATGACACAATGTCCTGCAAGGTAGAACAAGTGGGGCATCATCCTGGTCCATGAGCCGTCATCCTGCAATATCTATCGGTTGGTACTACATGGCACCACACATAGAGCGCTCAGAGACGTACCCTATCGGACGGGCTAACGATCTGCTCGCCGGCAGGAGACAGCACAACCCCGCGAAAGTTTTGTCCTGGCTTCATCGACTTGACATAGCCTGGTAAGGATGTCATTATAATGAAGGCAACAATCAGATGGTCAATCGATAAAATGGCCACGGCCCCTACCACGCTTCGAGAACAAACCGCACATACGAGTAGATCAGTGACGTACCCAGTCGACAGAGTTTGCGGCCCGTGCAGCGCTTGGAGTCGCATTGCTGGAAATCCCACATGCGCAACTGAACGGGAAACGAGCGGCGTTTGAAGCTCAGCTCGCTCTCCTCCTCTCCACGCTCGAGAGGGGGTCCATCACGGCCGCGTGACTTACGCGAGCGTGTGGCGCCACCACCACCACCACCGCCGCTTCCTCCTCCACCGCCCCCTCCTTTGCCGCGCGCATCTGGTCGCTTCTTCCCCATTCTGATTGTGTTCTCCAATTGCGCGATTGGTCCTCTGTAAACTGTGTCAACGCGTGGATCACCCAATCACTTACTCAAACACCCAACCACCCAATCATTCAATCACCCAATCACCCAATCACTTGGTCTGGTGGACAATTGCATTCGACAATTAACAGATATAAAAACACTCCAAAACGTGTTGCTAACGGACAGCCTTGGCGATTAGGACACGCACACATGTGTCGAGGGCGAGGAGAATGCTGGTGATAATGAACGAATGAAGCAGCCAGTAACTCAAGAAGCGTCAACTCTGTGACGTTTCTTACGCATCCGAGAGCTCGATACCGGTCACCTCCACCGTGTTCGTCCATGACTGCTCAAACACGGTGACCACGGCCTCCACGGGCTCACAGTTCTTGAGCACGTCGGCGCTGCATTTGCCAAGCAATTTGGCGTTGTTGTTAGCGGCGGCGACGGATTTGGCCACGTCACAAGCCTGCATCGTGAACTGGTAGTTCATGCCCGCCACAACCTGCTGCGTCACCGACACCAGCTTCTTCATGCACACGCGTTCGGCCACCGACGAGAGGTACACGCTCTCATCGGCGAGCGACGTCACTAGCAGATCCTCGAGCTTATCCGTGACCTTGGCGGGCTCGTACGCACCGGTCTTTTTCCCGTCATCGGCGCGAGCCAGCGCCAGCGACGACGCCAGCGCCATGACCCCGATCGTGATCACAAGCTTCATGGTTTCTTGAGTGATGCTCTGGTTTTCAACTGGAGCGCTGCCGTGATAAAGTGAAAATGGCAGTCCGTCTGTGCCCGTCGGTTGGTCTGATGATGGTATTATACAGTACCCAAACGAATAGCCAGTGAAACAGAGCACGCATCCTGCTAAATTCAGTATATGATTTGATCACACAAACAGAAAATGACGGTACATCAGTCGTACCACCTACTGGATTAAGGCACCTGACAGTTGAAACGGGCGCAGCGAGAATGGAAAGTCCTGTCAGTTCTCTCCCCTCTCTTTCTCTCCTTATTAGGCGTCCTTCTTGGGTGTCGTCTTGGGCATTGGCACGAGCACGCTCGTGGACTTCTTGTACGCCTGGTAGCTGGGCAGTGCACCCCAGCGCTCCTCGGCCTGCTTCTCCAGCAGCGTGATACCCGACACCTTGAGCAGGAGCGTAGTCACAAACAACGGACCAAGCGCGGCCATGCACTGCAGGAACACCGTGGGCAAACCGTGCACCACGACCAAGTAGATGCCGATCCACATGGTGATCTCCCCGAAATAGTTGGGGTGGCGACTGTAGTACCAGAGCCCGGATTGAATAAACTTGCCTTCGTTCACCGGATCCGCGCGGAACTTGGTCTTTTGGTGGTCCGCTATGACCTCCATCGCAAATCCGAGCGCCCAAAGGAAGGCCCCAAGCACATCCAGGACGTGTACATCCGCGCTACTCGTGGCATGACGCTGGCTCAGCAACACGGGCAGCAGTGTGAGGAATACCCACAGACCTTGCACGTTCCAGACACCGAAGAAGCGCACGGGGTTGACGCGGATCTGGGCAAACCGCGTATCTTCACCGGCCTGACGAATGCGCAGGAACAGGAACGAACCGAGGCGAACGCACCAGCACCAGACCATCGCCGTGAGCATGGCGTGGCGCCAGTTCTTGTCCTCCACGCGCAGGAACATGAGCATCGACACCGTGGCGTGCGTCAACGAACCCGTGAGATCGAACAGGGTCTCATCCTGCCGGGGCACGGCGTGGAGCAATGCCACCACCCATTGCACCAAGATGGCCACGGCCGCGGCTTCTTCCAGGTCGGCGCTCCTCCCGATCACGTACATCAGAGACAGAACGACTGCGATCACCACCACGCCACGCACGTAGTTGCGCATGCTGGTCGGTGCCGTCTCCACCGTCTCTGTCGTCTCCTTCGTCATGCTTGTCGTTGTGACTTGGTTGAGTCTTCTCTGATATCGCCGTTATCTTGGAATGTGGACTGCTTACCAATGGTGAGCACAGTCCACATCCAAGGTTGAGTCACCAGTCACTTCCGAGTTCTATTTTTTTTACATGAAATACCGGTAATTTTGGCACCATGTACAGAGAGACGCTGAATAGTACGCACGTTCTTTAATAGATGCAGCTCCCTATTTAGATCATATTGAAGATGCCGGAAATTTAAATTCGCCTGCCATCATGTCAAGCACCTACGC
>JAADWT010000493.1:0-19568 GCA_023336285.1 Pythium grandisporangium
CACAAACACAAACACAAACACAAACACAAACACAAACACAAACACAAACACAAACACCACACGCAAAGTACCACATCCTCTCTATATCATGCCACCCATGAGAATGCCTACCCTCCACCGCTCGATCACATTTTATCTCCAGTCACGGTTTTGGCCTCCTCGCCCCTTCAAAGTCACTGGTCACTGCTTGCATCATCCTCTGCTTGTCTGTATATCGATTACGTGCCTATTCGTGCTGACAACAATCCACGTGCATTTCCTTCTTGTCGACTCGAATTGGGTCGTCAAAAACGTCGAATTAATCCGGATCGCATGTTTCATAGACTGCTTGTACTGTACTCCTCAACCACGATTGCAATCGTCACAGCGCGACCCACTGTGCACGGATACAAAAAAAGTGGACAATCAGTGTGGAAGACAGAACCGTATTAATGGTACTTAGGCCTGTGGGCATTGGAAACGCGCAATTGCGTCCGGTGGCTAAAACGAAAGCGACGAATCATGGCGTCTACAGGGTCAACCCGGTCGCGAAATAATAAACTGGTGCGCATGGTTTGGCTTCGTCGTGAAGAGGGCTCTTCGAACTAGAAGGCACGATTCACGCGTTGTCCATAGTGGTCGTCTGGTTAGCGATGGGGCAGCGTCTGGACGAGCAGATGCAAGGGGTATTGGCGCAGCGGGAGGTGGTTGAAAAGGTGTGGTAAATCAAAAAGATGGGGCCGCACCGGGAATCGAACCCGGGACCTCTTGCACCCGAAGCAAGAATCATACCACTAGACCACGCGGCCATCATCGACTCCATTACTCATTCAAACTCCAAAACCCCATCGCTACTCACGATACACTGCTTCACGATTCCATCCAGCACAGCGCACAATACGCTACACACAGGCGTAGCGGGTAAATCAATTTTGAACAGCAGGGCAGTCCTTTTTGCGGCGTTCGTGGGTTCGCTGGGTGGTCGTTTGGACAGCATAAGATACACCATTCGATTTGGCTTGTTCTAAAGAAGCCTATGTCCAATCAGATTCGCCCAATTCTACATTGATCCGACGTAATTGGTTATTAAATAGAAGTCCGTCAATCATTAAAAAACGGAGGGAGTATGAAAAACACAGGAAGAAAGAACTATATTTATTGATTAGTCAGTGATGTATGTCCGATATAGGGTAAATATTGTGAGTGATTATTAAGCAGGCTCCGAGCTCAGGCATGGCGGCAAGCGTCCGCCACTCATTCTAGTTAACCCTATCATTACCCCCATACATTTCTGTTTGAAGCCTTCAGTACAATTTTCTAGTCAAACCGCTGAAAAGGTACTCTAAGTATCATTCTAGATATAGATTGCTACGGGTTTTTCCCGTTAACCTAATTTTTTGTATTCACTTGGACAGGTTTATCGAACAATAGTGCCCGAAACGTACGTTAAGTATCATTCTACAGCACACAATTTGATTCGTCGATTTCTGTCACTTTCAAAAGTATTGGCTACAATCTTTGGGATTGACCGTGGGATGCGTTAAATCAGAGTAGTGTATGGTTGGGTATTTACTGTAGGCGCGCAATGGATGGCTCAAGTCACTTGAGCCATCCATTGCACACTTGAGTCAAGCGTATTACGATCGGCTCGCGACTACCACCACGCTTCTGCAGCCCGCGCCCAGCACGGATCGCGACGCGAGTTACGCGTCCACGCTACCAGACATGGCCAGTAACACGGCTTGTGATGCCAGCAACTTGACCTGGGTGTCCACGCCCTCGTCCACGCCCCCACCGCGATCCACGCGTCCACACCCTCGTCCATCGCCAAAACCACGGCTCTCAACGCTCGCAAACCGATCAACCTGTCCACGACGTCGTCCACGGTCAACAACACGACCCGCGACGCCACACAGGCGACTCCCGCGGTCGTCGACGACCAGCAGCACGGCTGGCAGCGCCCACAACGCGATCAACACATTCACGCCGTCGTCCACGGCCAACAACACGGCCCGCGGCGCCACACAGAAGTAGTTCAAAGGGCGAGCTCGGACTCTTCAAACTCACTTCGTTGTCGGTTTTTTATGAACGGTTCTTGAGATTTGTAGATTGGAGAGCTCCGTAAGACGTGGCCATCAGCATTGTACACGTTCTTCGGCAGATAATACCCATTGTATTTTTGCCAGCACGTCCACCGCTCTTGCTGGCATAGATGGGGTTTCGTGGTGTCGATGGGGTATGACCTCTTACATAGAGATACCTTGTGCACTTCGCAGTAATCTGTTTTTTAGGTCTCATAGCGCCCTTCGAACTTACACACTCGGCATTAGCGCCTTGATCGGCTTTTGCCCTGGAGTGCGAAGCAAGATTCCATCGCGACGCACTTGGCATCGTGGGCATGGTGTTGTGAAATCGAGCCGTCAGTCCGCTTTGGTTCGTAATTTGGCGCGGAGGCCGATGGCTCGTCAGCGTAGAGCATACCGATGTCATCGTGGAGTGACTTCTCCCAAGATCCGTTGAACAACTCACGAATCAATCCAACCACGAAGCTGCGGTGAGAATCCCGACCAAGGTGTCTTGTTGGTCCATCTTCGCGACCGGCCTCGTTCTCAATCTGTCCCCCTTAAGCCATCTGATCACAAATATACGCGTTGCATTGCGCGATATCTATCATGGCCATCGCTAATTTCTTGTGCTATTTTTGGAAAGAATGCACGTCTGCTAGTGAAAACCTTGCACGGAGTTGATCAAGGTGATCGACGCCTTGTATCGCCGAGTTGTACGCACTTACGCAAGAAGGAGCCTCGAACGCAACCTTTTCGTTTCCAATACGGCGATAAACTGTTGTCGAACCAGAGTCGTCTGCATTAGAAACTATATTGACGACTGAGCCGTCCACCCAGCTTGCAGCCACGATGTGTTTTTCTATGCAGACACCTTGTTTCATGTTTCCACGATCCTTTTTGTCGCTGGAGTTCATCATCGTGAAGTGAGGGAAGTACTTGCTGGTCGAACGCACAGTCCCGCGTCCAAAGAGCCCTACGGATCGGAGGCTTTCGAGCAACATACAGGAAGTGTAGAAATTGTCCGTGTTTATTACACGCCAAGAGCCTTGGAGGGTGTAGGCCACTTCGAGCATATGCGCTCGGATGTTAGATGACTGCGACATCATGTCTGCCAGCCTGGCCACATCTTCCTGCGGGAGGACCCCATCTAGGCGTTCATCTAAAATGCTTGAACAATGCAGCTTGAAGTCGATGGCCATCCACGATGTTGAACAACAGCACATGTACAGTCGGAAGTGATACTTGCCGGTTGGCTTCCGCGGGTTGTATACATCAGGTGCCTCGCATACTGCGACCGACAGACGATGCTCGCCTCATCGACAGCGACATTACGCCCAACAATGACATGCTTTGAGCATCTCGACTTTAGGAGATTGATCAATGGTCTAATTCGCGCTGCAGGATCACGTGCTAATTGCTCCTTCGACACGCTGGCCCGGAAGCTGAGTACCCGTCGAATGTGCAAAAAAACGCTTCCACGACAGTATGGTGTTGAGATTTGTCGATCGACTTCCAGCAAATATTTCTTGGTCGTCATCGGGTTTCCAGTAGTTTCGCATCTCACCTTTGTCCACGAGGGCCATGTACCACAAACTACCTAGAAATTTCATCATTTCGTGAAGCTGTATTGGCTCGGGCAACACATCTCCAGACTGAAGTGCATACGCGTTGGAGAATGCCACAACTTGCTTCCAGAAAGACAGCGGTAAAAAAGCAAAGAAACTTGATGTCGACGAGTTGCCGAACAGATCGCGGCTCCCACTTCGTAGCTGTGTCCTTGCCGAACCATCAGCATGAGTATACAACCGTGCGGTTTCTGGAGTTGACCATCGGGGGTAAATTTCATCGACTCTATAGCTTCCACTTCCGATGGATCGGAACCAATTTGTAGCTCATTGCGGCCTCGGAACTTCGCCCATTCACGGTAATCATTCTCTTCCATTTCCTCAAATTCTTCCTCCATTGCCGGGATGTTTGAACATTTTGGAACAACTCCGCACAATCGCTTCCATGACTCGTCGAAATTGGCCCCGCCCTTGGTCATACGCACGTATTGCTCCATGCCCCGAATAACCACATCGCCAGGGATGTCGTGATAGTGGTTCTTGCTCTGATATGCTGTATGAGTCCATTTTATTTCCAAGACAGGCACTGGCAAACACACGCTGTTCGAGTTCCTGACATTTGAAACCTTGTACTGAGTGACCAAGCCACTAAGGAAGGCAGCTCTAACCTCCTTGTACCGAGCGTGCGGCATCCACATCTCGCTCTTGGGTGAGAACGCGACGGCAGCGCCAACGAACTTGCTTGCCTGTTCAGTAGTTCTGCGTTGCAATTCCTCTGCTAATGCTTGTTCAAGGCCATGTTTAGCTGATTTCGAGGCTGATGAGCTGGCTGAGGTGGTCGGAGTCTTGGATGACTGTCGTCTAACACCTGACTTTGGTTTTGCTCTAGATAACGGATCCAATGTTTCTTTGCGCTAGTAGCTACTGATATTTGGCGTTGCAGGTCTTGGTGTCGGTTTTTCGATCGACAGGGATCCGGCGTCTACCTGGGCGATGTGCTCGTCGGCCGTGCCCGGAGGGTTACTTTCTAGTGGAAGATGTGCACTTTGGGACAGTGTAGCTATCTCTAGTGTCTTCAATCGCATTGGAGAACCGCTGCTACTGGGCAAAATGGTCAAGTTCGATGACACACATGCATTGTAGCATTCCTTGGCGCAGTAACACGCGTCCCCGATGTCTTCTAACTTCTAACCGCTTTGGTCGCAAAGATCCATAGAGATGCACACACTATGCGAGCAAAAGTGGTCCATATACCGCCCGCAGTTCACGCATGCGCGATCCCAGAACAGGGTTCCCCGCACGTCGCGCACCCACTCATTGTTTATGGCCCTTACTTCTTGTGTTTGCTCGGAAACCAAAGACCGGATGAAGCCCAGACGCGGAAGTAAAGCTATAGAGCTGATGAGACCATTTGTATGTAAAATTGTGTGGGATAATACGGAATGATGTAATGATATCGATGTACTCCAGTACAGCGTGGCGCGTGGTTTGTACGCCGTATACCAGCGGTCAAAAGCAGGAGCAACACCACCACCTCCACATCCTCCGTACCATTTCAGTGACCACCCAAACGAACACCAGGGCCAGCATCGCCATGCTCGCTATGCCTCGGGCGGCCTGCGCGCACCGGCCATGCACCACTCGATGCTGAGCTTGGAGTCAAAGCTCACGGGCGGTAGCGTGGTGCAGCAGCGACCCAGTCCGATCCCGAACAACGAGCATGCGCGGCTGCAGATCGTGCGCGACGCCACAATCAGCATGGTCGAGAGCGATTTGACCATGGCCCTGCTCGTGAGCATCATGGCGAGCAGGCTTGAGTACCCCGTGGCCTTTATCAGCGTGTTGGACGATGAACATCTCTGGTTCAAGGCCACCGTGGGCTAGTTGTAGCGTGGGCTAGTACAAGACCTGCATCCGCACGACGACGCCACAACAACAACCGCAGCAACAATATTATAGGGCGAGCCCAGCGGTCCCGGCTATTAGACCCCGCTCAACCACCACAGGAACAGCAGTAGGAGCAGCAACAACAACGGAATCAAACGGGGGCACGCCTCCACTCCTGTGCAGGCGACTCCTCAACCGCCAGTGAAATAGCAGCAGACGCCATAGCCGCAACAATAACGCGCGAACGGGGCGCAAACCAGATGCATTGTTTGCGGACTCTGGCTCATGCTGGCCGACTCGAGTCTCTTTTCATGTATGTGTGACCATTTGTATATAAATGGGTATTGGATGTCATGGATGAATGCAAATGCATAGATATCGAAATACGGGCGGCAACGTAGTATGGTGAACTATCGCGGACTCCGTATAGCAAATCTTCTAAAGCAGTCCGCAAGATCACCGAGGCCAGTCCCATTGGATGCGGGCCATTGGCTCACGCTAGGCGACTCAACTTGAGACAAAATTAGGCTTGAGACTCTCAAGCCTAATTTTGGGTATATGGACCATTTGTAGGTAAATTAGTATTGGATGCTATTGGGTGCGGGTTACTAGCTCACGCTAGAGTCTCACGTCTATTTTCGGGTACATGGACCATTTATATGTAAATTTATATTGGATGGTATGAAAAAAATGCAAATGCAAAGCATATTGTGGCAAACTACTGTGGACACCATGTAGAATCTGCATAAGCAATCCGCAAGATCGCTGGGATGCGCCATGCACCACTGCAAATGTACCTGGCCTCACACATAAGCTCGAGCAGCGCGACGATACCAATTTTGCGCAAACTCTGTTCGCACAACGTCAGAAGCTGCTGGATATCCACGGTCGAGTGCACCAAATACAGCACACGGCTTCGGGTACCAGCGTAGGGTGAAGTAGTCTTGAAGAGGTCACCACTCGCACTCGCACCGAGATGGCCGAGGTTGACGACTCTATCGTGAGGGCAGAGAGAGATCGAGCAATGCGAAAGCATGTGTGTAGCGTCTGGAATCGAGAACTTGCTCAGCACACCATATCGGGGGAAACCACACCAGAAGTTGCAAGCGATGGCGCCAACATCGGCCGAGAAGGAATCTCCAAACGTATGTGAATCGTATCATCTTCTACATACACGCTTGAAGCAGTTGAAGCACTGGTTGCTAGGAGCCCGGCATTTTCGAAAATGAGCAAATGATCAATTGCCGAGGAATCGATTTCCGCGCGGACTGCATTCTCAATTCACTTAGATTCCTGCCCGCGGAAGCGCAGCGGATCCTCAAGAGACGTTTAGATTGTCCAAGTGCACCATGGGTTTGAGTCAACACCAACATTCAATCCCGCCAATCACAGTTCACCATTTGTTCACTCTCAGGACTTTCGCCCCCCGCCAATCACAGTGCATCATTCGTTCATGCTTGCCCCTGCTTGACGGGATTTTGGGTTGCCGCTAATCGAAGTGTCTTATTCCGTCATGCTTGACGCTGATTGACGGGAATTTCGAAGTACCGAGAGTTAGACTTGGCTCGAAAGATGGCGCGAAAACTTGTACGGTAACGTTATGTGTCTGACCTCCTATGAACTTCAACTTCGCGTCATACCTACATTGTGATGAGCAGATACGCCAGCGCGTACCTGTACCAATATCAAATAAATGGAACAACACGTACTCATGTAATCAGTTGCATAGTACAGTACCTACTGTATCTAGGCTTGCGTGCGTGAGGAGCCAATCTCGGGAAGGACGGATTTAGACCATGGCAAAAGAACGGAACATGTTTCAATCACCATGAACTTCTTCTGAGTCCGGCTTCTCACCGCGACGCTTCTGTCCAATCACTGCACCTGACGTAGTGTATCCATTTTGTCAATCTGATCTACAATCATTCGTTTAACTTCAACGACCTTCATTTTCGCTGTGACCAATCAAGTCCTGCATGACCATCAAGTCCTGCAGCCTTTATGATTTATGCTATTGACGTAGATACACAATCCAAATCAACGTCAAAATCCAAAACCACGACGTCAATAGAAACTGAATCACATCAATGCATGCCATACCTATTGTCTGAATTTATCGACCATCCTCACGTCCAACACGACGTCCGTCTCATCACACATCATACTTTTTGCGTGATTCGCGTTCGGCTGGGACTAACAACCCCTCTCAACTACATCACGCCATCAAAAGCGCGAGCTCGGCAGAGACAGCGAATGACCGAGCGGCGCAGGGTAGGAGCCGCTCGGCAGAGACGACGAAAGACCGAGTAGCTCGGGGCAGGAGCTGTCCTGCGTGATCACATGCAGCTCATGTGCAGCGGTCAGCATGCCCTGTGCCATCACGATGCCCTCATCACAGGACGACGGGAGCAGCGTGAGCAACGACACGTCACCATCCACGCTGGTCAGGTCGGTCAAAAGCGGGTGGTATTGCTTGTTGCCCTGCGTGACCTCGCGCTAGCGTCTAGATCACCGTTTGTGCCTCGGCAACCGCGCAAACGATGTGACCCAGGTCGCACAAACTTAGAAAAATGCTGGATAAAATAATATATGGGCTGGATGTAGCCTGCTCGCTGTCGTCAATAGTGAGTGTGGTTCAGGATCAAGTTCCAATACCCCCAGCCGTCGACCCAGTTGTTGATGTCGGTCAAGATGCCGTGCGCGTACCGCTGCAAACGGAACCAAGCGTCCGTGCCGTTGGCGACGCCGGGGCGGTTGCAGCTATCGGCGCTTCATCCAGACCGGTGGGCGGCGAGAGAAAAGCCTGAAACCCTGGTTCTTCTCGAGCGCGAGCTTGATATAGGGGGTGATACACTTGGTATCATGCTCCACGGTCGTGTCAAACTGTCTCAGCTCCTTGTCGTCCATCACGTTGGCGTAATTGTACGACGCCATGGACAAGTCGGACGAGCCCATGGGCACAATACAGCTTGAGCACTTTCTCCGGTTTCTCCGACGACAGCTTGGCGAACTGCAGCGCCGCGGTCTCCGTGAACGCCCCACCAAAGCCTACATCTCCTGGAGCGTGGTCTACGCGTCCACGGCAAAGAATGACGACGTCGACGTCTTTCTTGGTTGCAGTTCATTTCAGGCCCGAGATGGGCATCATCATCTGGGTCTTGCTGTCCAAGTATGATCTCTACCAGCACTGGCTCGCGGTGCCCCCACCCACCACCACCGTGGTTTGGTTGGTTACCCTCCTAGCTGCTGTTGTCCTAAGCAGAGAGAATCCAGGAGAAGATTCGCCACGTTACCACCATTAACAGTACTTCGAAGTATCAATTTGGGAAGCATACCTGAGCTTGGTATTGATGACGTCTGTTTCAGCACCACGCACAATGCACAATGCTATGTTTCCATTTGCCATAGATGAGAGGCAAAACTCCTGCAGGGCGCTGCGTGATTCTATGTTTGAAAGGCGAGCGACCACCAACCGTATAAATTGCGGATCCGTTTAGCACAGGAAGACACCCAGATTTCAAACGCACACTACACTAGCTGCGATACGCCTCGAATACCAATAAGCGTGATGAGGTTTTCCGGACCACGATACGTTGATCTCGATCGAGCGCTCAAACTTCCACAATGTGCAGAATGCATTACGACATGTGCAGAATGCATTACGACATGGGGGGCGATGACGCGAACACAGTCGCACAAGTAGTATATCATGCCGCAAAGACGACGTTGAGGTGAGAATTTCATCGAGTGAGACATTGCTGAAAGCGTCGAAAACGATATTGTTCGAGTACAACACTGTACAGCACTGGATAGCAGTATTTGCGCTCGGCTCAGGAGACCGGATGTCATCTTTGAGTACAATGGTCGGAGCCACCTGGGGGTGGCTCTTTTTCGCAAGTCGAACCATCTCAGACGATAGTGTTGCGAGGTGGTGCTGGGACTCGATGCCAATGCATATCCCTACTTGGGATTCGATGGCTACCTGGACAACGATATTTCCAATTCCAGACCCGACATCAAGGAAAACGTCTGAAGATTGAAGCGGCGGGAGCGCTGTGAGAATAGCTGACAGACTGGACGGGGCCACCTCACCAGGGTGACAATCAGGTGTTCTCCGGTCAAATCGCAACGAGATTCTTGATAAGCTTTGGTATAGTTGAGTGACTGCTTCGTGAGCATGCATAACACGGTTCGCATCTGCAGCCATGACAACTGTAGCCTTGGCTGGCAATGTTTTCGTGTTCGCGAATTGGTTCATCGTGCAGCGCAGTTAGCATTTCGTCGATGTCGTAGCCTCCGAACGGCTCGACAGCGATGTCGAATATCTCAAACCCTGAAGATGGCTCAGTATTGATGCACACTGGTGCAAACGGATTGACAATAGCTCCGATTTCGTCGGAACTGTTGGCATCGTGAGTTGTCTGAGCAAGATGTGTCGCATCCACATGGTCAACGCGCTGGTCACACATCAATTCTGATGATTGCTCATACACAGAACTGCTTGAGCCGCCGATATAAGGAACTGGATCATGGCTGTCCACGAGTTTGGATTGATTGTTGCATTTGCTCGCTCATCGCCTTCTGAGTCACTTTTCGCATTGACCACGTGGCTAAGTCCAATGGAAGGGACGCCGATTGACGAGAGCTCCGACATCGTCAGAGCTGTCTTCGTCGACGGACAACCGGCAGGCGCTCGCACAATGTGACACGACCGATCAGTGTGAACCCGTGAACGGTCCTGCTCTATACCGTCCACGAGTTCACATTGATCGGTAGCATTCCCTCGCTCATCTGCAAGCTCGGTGTTGCCTTGTGGTACTGGCACGGACGTAGCTATGGCAATTGGTTGTGGAGTGTAGAGACGACCACGATGCGCACTATGGGATGGACGGAAGAACCGTAAGTCCGCTTCAGCGTTTTAGCCGGATCTGGAGCTGTTTTCGGGTCTCCCCTGAGTATCCTATCTTCAGCCAAATTGACTGCCAGCCGATTCTGTTCCCGGTTTCAAGTTGCTCGCGAGCTAACTGGACCAACATTCTGGCCTCGTCATCGCCGAAATCCGCCATCGGGAATTGTGTTCCAAGAGAAAACTAAAACTGAGTACGAGCATACTTCACGAAACACGTTTGGTCCTCTTAGAGTCTGCGGTGTTTTTGTTTCGTTGGAGAGTAAAATACATGCATTTATCGCGGCGATGGGCAAAAAGCTAGCGATGAGCGTCGCGCCCGCTAGAAGAGAGTAGATCCTTGCGTGCGTAGGGTGCTCGCTATCCATTGCTTGCCACCCACTCAACTGTACCTACCGTTAGTCACTCACTCGACCTGACCTTCTAAAAGCATGAGTATTGTGCGGTACGCGACCATACTCTAAGGCGTCTTGCACGATACTGTATGTTCGTGTTTCTGACTAGGAACGTACTGTATGTTTTTGCCCGCTGATGAGCATCAACAGCGCTTCGCAAATCTTTGATTCAGGCAAAGACGAACCCCTCAATAAGCGCACAGCCTTACTCAATACCCTCGCATTTGCGAACTACTGAAGCCAGATTCTAAACCGCCAAACAGCAGAAATTCCAGCATTTGCAACTGAGAGCATCTACAATAAAATTTAGTATGGTGTGGTTTTAGAGAATCTCCCTGAGCAGGAATTTATGATTCTGTTGTTGATGGATTCAATATCCACGGAAACCTGCAGCTTTTCCCACCACAGCATCATCCTCAGCATCCGCGCTTAGACTTTCGTTTGCTGTGGTAGCTTTGTGAGGATTGGACCTTCACATCCGTTGTCGTGGCGCGCCCGCCAAACATTTGCGCAGGTCCGCGCGCATATAGATGGACGCATGCGCAGCGGCGTTCGCCACGGCGATTTTGCGCCATTATCCAATAACGAGTGGAAGGATAAAGGCGCAAATATCGCGCCTTTATCCAATAACGAGTGGAAGGATAAAGGCGCAAATATCGCCGTGGCGAACGCCGCTGCGCATGCGTCGATGTATGGCGCCTTTATCCAATATGGAGTGGCGAACGCCGCTGCGCAGGCATCGATCTACCCGACATGGGGTGCTTTAACCATTGCCGCGGTCACACGGCTTCGTCGACGGTCGGCAGGCTGGCCGCTCGTCCGAGGCGATCGCCAAGAGTTCCGTGGACACGACCTCGCCATGGCCAACGTTGCATAAGCGAACAGTTGGCGGTGATAATGAGCATTAGGTCATGGCCAACGCCACGTGCTAATGCTTCAGCATCTCAGTGAGGGAGTGCACATGCAGCGTTGGTCATGACCAGGGCTCAGCAAAGTAGGCGTTCACCCCTATTTCACTATTTCTCGGAAAAAAGGCGTAAATTTGGCACTGAAAAGGTTCGACTAATATGCTACTATCAGAATTCTCCAAATCTTAAAAAGGGTTTTTCTGTTATCGTGCGTTTTGTATGCCGATGCGTCACTTGTGGGCCCCGCTATGTTGTTTTTAGGTGGGGCCACTAAAATGTATAATAGGTGTTTTATCCCTTTCCGGTTGTATTGCAGTCGGGATCATCCAAATCTAGAAAATGTTCTTTTTTGCATTTTTCGTAACCAAACGCCTACTTTGCAGAGACCTGGCAATGACGTGGGCGTGTCCACGGAACTCGTAGCCATCGCCTCGTTCGAGCGGCCAGGGCCGCCGGCGAGGTGGTGTGACCGCAAACATGGTGAACACTGCAGTTTGTGTGAAGGTGTTCTCATCTGGAAACGCTGGCGCTTCTCGTGTTGGTTTCGGAGAGTGTGACGACAGTAGCAGTTGAGACGAATACTCCGTTGCGGAACCGTAATACCGTAATATAATGAATATTCTTGTAAGTTACAGATATTACTAGCCTCGATAAGGTTCACCTGATATATCATTTACAGGAGGCACATCAAGATAACCATTCAAATAACTTTATTTGACAATGTTTTTTTCCAAAGGATGATCAATCCAGTCCTGAAGGTTATCAAAATCCTCCCGTTTCTTTGAGAGGCTAGTGTCTAATTACAATCAACTGAACATTCAACTGAATAGATTTGGTGGTGGTGGGGGGGGGAATAGATTTTGGTATTGGGCAGCCACGTTTACGCTATGCATCCCATACGGTACAGACTATACCGTATGTGGTGTGCCCGGTGTGACTATACGGTATCGTCACCGGGTCAGCTGCATCCATCGATCGTACCGTTCTCAAATTTTGTACTGTACTAGAAGTATGGTATGTGCCTCGCTCCCAAAAAAAAAGAGACAGACACCGCGCTTCAACATCATTTGACTGCTCGTCACGTTGAAGTCCGACGTTCCACAAACGGTTTGGATTTTGCGCCAAATTGGTTTAGCCAATCGTCAGACGCTGGGGTCAATATCCCTACGATTCCGCCAATCATCGACAAGAACGAAAACACTAACTGTCGTGATTGGCTGCTACGTTTGAAACCAACCAATCGCACAATGCCATGGCCGAATTTATCAAGACACGACCTGCATTGCTCCCAAGGCAACTCCCTTGTTTTCGAGAGCGCGCGGCCTGCAAGCGGATCCAGCGCCAAAACAATTTCTAGCGCTCATTTCCAATTTTGCCAGCCCTCGATCACTCCGTCCGATCAAGATGAAGATCCTATGCAGAGAATGAACACATCAAGAACCGAGGCGTTGTGAATTTGTCGGTCACTATCGCCGTCGTGAACTGTTCGATGCTCCAACATTGTGAAGAGCTGGGATGCTGTAACTCTATCGTAGCTGCTGATCGCACACTAAGCAAATATGCCATGGGTAATGTGTGATGCTGTGCACGCTAGCCGACAAACCACATCACTGCCTCATTTGTTCTTCAACATCGTGACTTGTACGTCAGCAAAATCCCCAGCAGAACCAACGTGATATCCAACGAGCTCAGTTGGCATTTCATCAGGTACCACAGCTTCAGTATCCACCGTTGCCCGAAGCAGGTCGCAATCCTGCCCAGGATACAACGCAAACATCACCCCACGCGTACCATGACACGACACAAGCACTATGCACGTAAAAACGCACAGTATCCACTTGCCTCGAACTTGACGTCGCGAACAACTTCACCTCACGCTCCGCCTCGCTCACGTCTGCCAATGCAAAATGCGGAAGCCGGCGACTGCCAATCGCATCGTCCATGGTGTCGTCCACGAAATCTTCGGGTCGTCGTGACATGGCGTCCACGCCACCACAGGGCCGACACTAGGAGAACCAGCAGAACAAAGCCGAAGCAACAATCGACGCGGATCAATGCTATCCACGCAAACTCGCCAAAAACGGGAATCTCTAGATCTTCCAGGTCCTCCTTCGAAGACCAACGTTCACGACCACGATAGTCAATAGTCGCGACAAGCACTGGCACGCGTGAGTATGTCGTCACAAACACGCCGCCACCTTTAGCCAACAACAAACGAAAATGAATCGTCTCATCCACAGATTCCACACAAGAATGAACACACACAACGCACCAAACCAGTATAAGATAGATCCCGACAAATAACGGCATCACCAACAACTCCACGTCACTCGCCCAACACTACCATTCGGTGACCAATACAACTGAATCATCTCACCCACAGATGTCACACAATATTGAACACACACAACACACCAAAACAACGGTAGATAAAACCCGACAAACAACGGCATCACTAACAACGCCACGTCGCACACCCAACACTACCATTTGCGGGAGCGTTATCCCCGTCATTTGCTGAGGGAATCTGGTAACTCCAGAGACATGTAAGCGTTTCATATCCCTTCAGTTGCCTAGCCGGCGCACGATTCATTCGCGTCTGGCTAGTGCATTTTATATTAAGACTTTGGAGTGTGTGAGAGAGTGTATTGGTCTGTTGAGACCCGGGATTCGGTCCCATTAAGCGACTACTGTAGAATACAGGTTAGTTGCTCCCAAGTTTGTATTGTTTCGTCGCAATCGAGTCTCTGTTCTAGCAGTCAGGCGTTCCCTAGTGGATATTGTCACACATTGCTTCAGATCTAAAGCGCTGAAAGGGTACACATTGTATCAGAGGTATTGGCCTGGGGCGGATACTGCAGATTTCTACCGTATTTGCAGTGCCCTCTTCATCTACGGCTGGTCCGGTCCCATCCCTTGGCCGTTGACCAAGACCGGTCTATCAGATTGCGTTGTGCTATATCGCATGGTCCCATTGTCGATCGACTCCGGCTTGATTTGCTTCCCAGAGTTACAAACGCGACTGAATATATCGAAATACGCAAATCCTGATTCTCGGATCTCGATCAATTTGCCTTGCTGCTGCTTTGGCCTTGCTGCCACAATCCGTTCCCATACGTCGTCGCCCATAGTTGTTTTGCGGGACGTAGGGCAGACTCCAACGCCACTTAAACTGCTCACTCCTTTGTAGACCGCGTAATCCTACATGAACTGCTTGGACTTGTATTGCTCTGTCCATTGCATATACCAACTCAGTAGCAGCCCCTAAACGGGGAACAAGAACGATACGACCGCAATTTACCTTTGCCTAACTCTTGGTTGAACATACCGTTGAGTTGTTTTGTGGTGTCGTTCCACGCCTTACCCTTTATTCCCTTGACAGTCCTGAATGACGCATTTTAACGTGCCTCCTCATACAGCCGCAGCAGCTGTAGCTCTTTTGGATTTGCCCATTTTGCTAGGATGGAGGACATGCAATATCCCTCTCGGTGCCGATGCGGAATCCGCAATGATCGACATTCCTCGTAGGTCTTCGAGGTGACCAATGCGCCCCTAAAAGGTCAGAATTGAGAGAGACGTCAAAACGCCATTTCGAAAGAGTTATAGTGGGTGGGCATGTAAAAGCCTTGCCCACATCAGTTGGGTGCATGAAGCATAGGAGACCAGACGAATGGTCCCGGCAGAGAGCAGCCGGGCTGGCGTGAGGCATCCTACAATTGTGGCAGGGGACCGGCCATACATGGGTGATGGAGAGCACACCATGGAAACACTGCTGTTGGTGCCCAAGGGGGCACCATGAAAAAAGGACGACATAGGAATCTAGGAAAGATACTATGATTTCATTCATTCTGCTATTTGCTTTACAATACACAAATGCAAACATCTCAGGAAGCTACGCCAGCTTCCCCAACAAGTGTGGATCTACCACAAAGTCGACTTTAGTTACCAGATCTTCACGATGCGAACGAGATCGAGCAACCGACAGATGACGAACGACGGGCAAGCTGAGAGCCAGCAAGCCGTGAGCCTTCCAGTGTTCACGGCGATCACGGCGCCGAGAATCTGGAGTATGGGCTATGAAGAACTAGTAATTTGGAAGCGCGAACGCAAGGATTATGAAGAGGCTGTGCGCCTGCGCTGCTAGACGACGGGGGGAAACCTAGACGAAGTGATGACGAGCGTGCTCGCGTCGTTTGATGAAGGACTATTGGATGTCCTGTGTGATCTACGGTGAGTGTAAAAAAGAAGACCTGATCGAGGCTCGTGTTTGGTCGAGTTCAACAAAATGGTTTCAACAATCAAAAATGCGTCACTACCTGACATCCGAGAACTATTCTAACGGGAATTGCGACTGGACCTGACCGAGACCGATGTTCGTCAGCGAGTGCTAGGGTATTTTCTCCAATGCCGGAAGATTATTGAGGACTATAGTCTGGTGGCATGTTTCACCAGTGAGAGGGGAGTGAAAGAAAAGTGCAAGCTGATGATTGAATCGCTGCACCCTCCCGAGTTGAAACTTAATGTGCAACTAGATGTGGCCTTCTATCGGCACGATGCTGGTAGCAATGAAAAGGCACTGCACGACTGCATTCTGGAGTACGCGCTGGACCATGGCAAATCGTACCACCGACGCAAGAGGTCAAAGCTGAACAATCAAAACCCCAAGAAACAAGAAAAACGGTAACGTAAGCAAGCGGCACCGCGCAAACCGGACGAACACAAAGTGAAATGGGCACCACAGGGACAGAAGGGAAATACTCAACCAAGGCCAAGTAAATGCCCCCGCGAGGGGTGCTGGAAGTGCATAGGCGGTATCAGCGTGTCCTGAAGCAACCAAAGAGGAAAGAAACGATTTGTGAACAAAGCGGCGACCAAGAACGCAGCTGGACAAGGAAAAACGAAACATAAACGACTGCGTGAATGCCTACCTGGGAGCCATGTGATGATCAATGAGGTTCTCCAACTGCCTTACTGCACAGTGGAGCGGATAGGTCGTTCACTAGTCGGAAACAATGAATCAACTGATGGTGATGGATACTGCGGCGGCTGTATACAAGTTACATCAGCCAGTTGCATGCCAAGGAGCAGGTGGTCGTGAATTTCAATGTACCGACGCTATCGCTGTCCGGAATACGATCCGAACTGCCGCAGGGGTTGTTGCAATCTCAGAACCAAGAGCATGTCTGGTGCTCGAAGCTGATGAGGATGAGTTTATCGTTGGTGTGGGCATCCTGTCAACATTGGGAATTGACATTAAGAGACAGTTAGAGCGACTAGCAGTGCGTGTCGAAGACGAAACGGATGATCCAATCCAGTACGATGATAGAGAGCCTACAGACATGACAAGTGATGGTGAGTTAGTGAATGCATTGGAGAAACTACCGACGCAAGCAGTGACGAATGGATTTCCCGAGGAATTGACAGGTGATTTACGGCGCATTGTTCGGCGTTTTGATATATGGAGGTTGACGCTGGGTCGTGACCCGCCTGCACGCGTACCGGCACTGCAGCTTCGAATGAAGGAAGATGCCAAGCCATACCGTTGCAAGACACGGAAGTATCCGCCGCATCTGCAACAATTCCTCCGTGAATTCAACGAGGAACTAGAGACTCTGGGTTTCGTCTACAAGAACAATCAGAGTTGATATGTATGCCCGGCTCTTCCAGTGAAGAAACCGGGCAAGAACGAGTACAGGCAGACCCATGACTACCGACCTGTGAACGCAGACACAAAGCCGATTGCAGGATGCATGTCCATTCTTCAATCGATAACGGAGAACGTGAGAGGAAAGTGCCATTTTGGATTGTTTGACTTTCTGAAGGGTTTCTGGCAGCTGCCACTAGCCAAGGAAAGCCAAGAACTCCTGTCATAAATGACCGACAGCCAAGTGTACACTCCGACACGTGTGCCTTAAGGATGTAGTGATGCTGCTTTGCATTTTTTTAAAACGATGGAGACCTGTTTCAAGACATTGCTGTACGAGAATTTGTTGGTGTGGATCGAAGACATCCTGCTGTATGCGAGTAACATTGACACATACTTGCCAAAGCTGGAGGAGTTTTTCGCGCTACTGGATCAGTTTGGATCGAAACTCAGTGCGGCGAAAAGCACATTGTACACAACAACAATGACGTGGTGTGGGAAAGTGATTACTTCAGAAGGAGTGAGTCATGCGCCAGGGCGCGTCAAGGCATTGTCGCAAATGCCACAACCACAAACAGCAGGCGAGTTGCAACAGTTCCTGTGTGCATCAAACTGGATGCGTGAAGCGATCATTGACTATGGACGGCTTGCACAGCTACTGCAACATGCAATAGACACTGCCTCACAGGGACACAAACGTACCAAACGCTCTGCAAACAGCATATCGTTGCAAATGACTCCGGCGGAATGTGACGCGTTTAGTGCGATGAAGACAGCGATTGGCACGAGTGCGACTCTGAGTCATCCTGACGGTGATGCAACGATGTGTCTTTTCACTGACGCGTCAGACACAGGGTGGGCGGTGATTGTAACACAAGTGAATGATTGGGATCCGAATTTAGACATCACAACCCAACCACACAGACTACTAACCTGTGTCAGCGGGACATTCGAAGGTGCTCAAGCAAACTGGAGTGGATTGAGAAGGAGGGATTTCCGATTGTGATGGCATGCGATAAGATGGATTACTTATTCATGGGACCGCAAGGTTTCCGACTCTACTGTGACCATCGCAACCTTATTCACATATTTTCCCCTGCGGCAGAGACCAAGAAAGATGTGAGGGGTAAACTATTGCGCTGGGCAATGAAACTTGCCGAGCACAGATACTCAATCGAGCACATCGAGGGAACGAAGAACGTTTGGGCTGACATGGAGTCGCGGTGGGCTGGAGCGTCAAGATTACCAGTTCACGTAAGCCGTGTCAGCACGCGCAGTCGCACGACGCCATTTCCACCACTGCTGCGGCCACTGGACGAAGATGTTTTCACCTGGCTGACGCTGGCAGAGCTTCATGACGCTCAAAGACGGCATAGATGTGATGCACTGAATCTACACCTACAGCAGGACGAGGAAGGTGTATGGCTACGTGAAGGCAAGGTATGGGTCCCTGAGGAAGAATCGTACCTCACACGACGCCTATTTATCATCAGCTACTGCGGTCCTCAGGGACACACAGGCAAGGCAGCAGTCATGGAACATATTCAAAGGATTTTTTTCGTGCCGAACCTCCAAACCAAGGCAGCACGCTTCTTGATAATAAAACCTGTTGATTGTGTCAACATATAAAAGGAGGGAACATTGTGCCAAGACCATGGGGTGAAACGGTGAACTGTGATGAACGCAATGGTGCTGTACATTGCGATTTCTTGTTCCTTGGAGAAAGCTTTGGACCAAGCAAATATCTACTGGTACTCAAGGACAGTGCAACGCATTTTTGCGAATTTATTGTGTGTGATAGCTCTTAGTGCGGTTGCTGTTGAAGTCATGCTTGATTGGCATAGCCGATTTGGCTACCCTAAGCTATGGGTGAGTGATGGCACCAGCCATTTCACTAGTGAAGTTCTATCTGAGCTATGCAAGCGGCTGAAATGTCAACAGGAGATCATTGTGGCAGTCAAGTATCAACCATACCCCGGTGCCATCGTTAGCCAATCACAGCCTGAGCTGTTTACTGATCTACCATGCCCATCACCGCTCAACACGATCAGAGTACCTACAGGGCGCGAGGACATAGAATTGACTGCGAGCATTACCGCGAACATTGAAACAACGCTCGCGACGCTGCGTACCTCTATTCAGCAACTCCACCGTGACACACTGGCTGCACGTGAAAACAGATGTTGCTGAATCAGAAGAAAGAAAGAGGGGGGGGGGG
>JAADWT010000494.1:0-19524 GCA_023336285.1 Pythium grandisporangium
CCCCCCCCCCCCCCCCCCCCTACTCGCACTCGGCAGTTCTAGAAGAGTTGACACCTCCACTTCAGGAGCTGATCGCCAATTGCATGGAGTCACCCTCTTAGAATGTGGGGTGGGAGGGCATTCTACCCAAACGTTCTCACACCCAGCATTCAATCCCGCCGTAAATTAACTTATCTGCGACGTGTGAGCATGTCATTGCTCTTTATCATCTGCGCCATCCACTTCCACCCCAAATGCATAGGCTGCTAATCGCTTCTCGGCAATGACATTCCGTTGCGGAGAGGAAGCAGTCGCTGTTGCAGCTGCAGCCACACGAGATGTCTTTTTTGCCTCCTCCTCTCTCTCCTCCCGCTCCTCCTGCCGCCAGGCTGCAACCACAGCCGCGCTGGGCAGTCCGCTGGTCAGCGCCAGCACCAGCGCGTCAATGTCGCGCTCCACGAGTAGCGGCTCCATGGCCAGCGTCGCGCGCAACAGACCATGACCGCGCACGACACCGGCAACCGCACGCGTCCGCTCATGGTCTAGCTGCCTGTTCGTGGTCAGTACGCATGCACTGACCACGGTCAACGCGCTGGCACGCGCGGCAAACGGACGCGCGGCGTCACGCACCTGCGTCATGCGGTCCTGCAGCACACGCCCAGCGCGCATCCAATCGCGCTGCCGAGCCACACGCTCACGAACATGCTCACTGGCCGTGAGCTGCTGCGTGTACTCCTGCACACAGCGCGCACGCAGCGCGGCCAGTTCTCGCTCCATCTCGTCTTCAAATGAACCGTCCCCACCACCGCCTCCTCCTCCTCCTCCTCCATCACCTTCACCTTGACCTTCACCGCCATTGCTACCCAGCGCCAACAGCTGCGTGCGTTGCTCCACACAGTCGCGCCAGACGCGTGCCTGGAAGCGCACACTCGCGGTCGTCGCCGCGGTAAACATCTCCTCCACATGCGCGGTCGCTAGCTTCTGGCGCGCGTACTCCTTCGCATCATTGGCAAAGCGAAACACCTGACGACGCCGCAGGGTGCGGTACCATTGCTGCAGTACACGTGCGTGTCGTTCCTGGCGCTGTGCCGCCACCAGCGCATACTGCGCCGTGCGTTTGCTGGCCACACGTGTGGCGCGTTCCCGGGCTTCACCTTCACGTTGGCGCTGCTGCGAGGCGCGCACGAGCGCGTGCCACTGCGCACGTGCACAGTAGTGGCGCCATCGGCGTTGTAGTACGAGGGCAGCGCGCTGTTGGCGCTGGCGCAGGGCATGTGCGTGGCAACGCGCGAGGTAACTGCGCCATGTCGACTGGATCCGGATGGCAAGCGTGTGGTGCCAACGCACCAGGGATGGCCGCTGCCAGCCTCGCGCTTGTAGGGATGCGCGATAGGCAGCAATCAGTGTGAGGATGGCACCGTACTGCAGGAGGGCAAAGGCCCCCGCGGAGGAGGAGGAGGAGGCGAGCAAGCGGGCGGAGGTGGCGTTGTGGTGATGCGCTCGTGCACGCCGCAGTCGACGCGCTGAGGCTTGGACGCCACCGAGCCACATACGCCACGTGGCCTGTAGCTGCACGGCGCTGTGGTGCCGAAGCCGGAGCACGCGTTGCAGCTTGGCGAGTCGCTTGACGATGCTGTGGTATTAGTGAGAGAGAGGAGCGAGAGCCCCTCGGCTGGGGTCAGCACCAGTCAATAGCAGGGGAGGGGAGAGGAAAGGAGAGGAGGGGAGGAAACACGAATACGTACAGAAGACTACGGAAAAAGTGCTGCAGCACGCGCGCGCCTCGGTCCCAAAGAAAGAGTTGTTGGCGCTTGGCCGCCAACATTGTTCGCACACGCACTCGTCCGTACACGTACCCACGGAAGTGCACCTGCAGCGCCACCGCGAGTCGTGTCGCGAGCTCTCGGCGCTGCTTCCACGCCAACGCCAACGCCCTCGTGAAGATCACGCGTGGCTGGTGCAGCAACAGGATACGGGGCTCACGTACATACGCGTAGTGCAGCACAAACGCGCGTGCGGCACGTCGCCCCCACACGCCACGCAGCAGGCGTTGCACTTGTGTGGCGCCATGCGCCTGCGCACGCCTCCAAAGCGTGCGCAGACGGCAGGCACGTACATACTGCTGCAGGACACGGGCCGCTTCCTCGCAGCGGCGGTGCCAGGCCTCTGCCTCGGCTCGGCGCTGCCTCGTCACGTAACGCGCTTGGCCACCACGCACGAGCCGCGTGAGCTGCAGCGCCCCCCATTCATAACGCTCTTCATGCCAGACCTGCGCTAACAAAAGCTGGCGCTGTGGCAGGATACACGCCTGGAACGTGGTCCTACGAGCCACATGGCCACGCCATACACGCTGCAGGAGCTGTGTGGCCTGGGCACGGCGATGCTGTGCTATCTGCCGTTGTGCCTTGACACTACGTGCGATGACACGGCCACCGTGGCCACGGTACACGCGCTGCAGCAATCGTGTGGCCTCTTCCTCGCGCTGCCGCTGCTGTTGCGCGCGTGCCAGCGCGCGTGTGTGCTGCACCACGCGCCAATGAGCCACACGACACTTCCAGGCGTGGCACGCGGCCACGTAGCGCGCCAGGCAGTGCCAGTGATGCTGTACCATGGCCTGACGATGCGCACGTGCGACTGCGAGCGCATGGTGTTGGCGCTGCGCCATTAAAAAGCAACGCACGACGCGCTGGATCACGACGATGGCGCGCTTGCGACGCCGTAGATGGCGCAGCGATGCCATGAGCGAGGTGCGAGCCTGCCGCCAACGACGACGCAGCGCGCGAACCCAGCCAACAAGTCGCGTGGCCGCTGCGTGGCGCCGCCGTTCTCGTTGCAGGAATGCCATCACGGCCGGTGGCTTGGGCACCAGCCCGACGTGGGGCACGGCCACCACCAGGCTCAGTCCCGCGGGCATGGCCACATCATGGCCGTCGCCATGACCATGCTGGCCATTCGCCAGCGCTTGCAGACAGCGTGTGGTGACTTCGGGGCAATGGCGCACGGTCACGTGGCGGAGACGAGGGCACTGGCGTACGAGCGCCTGCAGGCCGCCGTCGGAAAGCTTCCAGTCGTGGCTCAAGAGCACGCGTTCCAGGAGCTTGCAATGCATCGCCAGTGCCTCCAGACTGCGGTCACTGAGCTGCTCACAGCTTTCCAGTTCAAGGAGCCGCAACTGGGGACAGTGCCTCGCGATCGGTACAAAGCTGTCCTCCGTGAAATAACGACTACGGCTCAGGACGAGCACACCGAGGCGGGGGCAATGCGAGGCGATGGCGTGGCAGAGCACATCCGTGGCGATGGAGGAGGCCTCAAACTCGCGCAGCTGTGGGCCCAGCGAAGGCAACGCCAGTGACGCCAAGGCCGAGACATCGCACTGGGTGGCGCCCACACGAAGAGTGTGCAGCATCGGGAGCCCACGCATGGCCAGCCAGGCCACGCGGGTCAGCGAAGGCACGGCGAAGAAGCCTGTGCCTCCACCACCACCGCCGCCTCCGCCTGCGCTACTGCTATTGCTCATACTGCTGCTGGTGCTGCTGATGCTGCTCATGCTGTTGTCGTGGCGGAGGCGTTGGTTGGATGGGATGAGGATGCCGCTGCAGTGCAGTACCTGCAGCTGGGGCGTGTGGCGCGCTAACGCGCGCATGGTTCGCACGGTCACTCGCCGCAGACCATCCATGCGTAGCGTGTGCAGGGCAGCGCAATGCCTGGCCACGGCCACGAGCCCGAGGCTCGTGATGCGAAAGCAGCCCGTGAGGTCCAGCTCCTCAAGGTGTACGCACCGTAGCGCGGGTTCCGTGGCGATTCCACGTGCTCCACGGTGGCCGCGACCTCCTTCCTCCTCCTCCTCCTCCTCGTCGTCGTCCTCCTCCTCCTCTCGTTCTTCTTTGTCTTGCTCTTCCTCACCGCCCCCACACTCGTCTTCCTCTGCTTCTTCTTCTACTTCTTCATCTTCATATCGGTGGCTCCCGCCGTCGCCTTGAACATCACGATGGGACAGCGCTAGCAGGGCGGCCTCGTGCCGCTGCCGGGCACGTGAGACCACGAGCCGGGTGATGCCTCGATCCGTAATACCCACGCAGAACGCGAGCTTGACCACCCGCAGGGTCATGCAGGCGCTGCGCCCCAGCGCACGCAGCGTGGCGTCCGTAATCTGGGTGCAATATGAGAGATCTACTTCCACCAGTGCCTGCGCGCAGCACCTCAGCACATGGGCCACGGCACTGTCCTGCATGCGAGTGTTGTGCGCCAACGCCAACGACCGCAGACCATGGTGATGTTGCGGTTCTTGGTGTTGTTGTTGTGGCTGTGGATGCGAATGATGGCTTTGTGTGGAAGTCATGTGCTTTGCAGTCAGTGCCAGTGAGGTTGACGTTGCGCGTGGAGGAGCGGGTGGTGGTTGCATACCCGTTAGTGTGAGGCCGTCCACATGGGGCAGTCCACTGGCACGCAGCTCACGGAGTTGGGGGCTGTGCAGCAAGAGTGTCAGCAACGCCGTGTCCGTGACCCGCGTGCATTTGCTAATGTCCAGCGACGTTAGCGAGGCCGAGAGCACACGCTCCACCGCGATCACGGAAGCAGGTGGTGACGAAGATGAAGACGGTGATGGCGTTGGTGATGATGTAGTTGGTGATGCGGAAGCGGCGCTGGTGGTATCGGACTCAGTGAAGGCGGCAACGCCGTAGTCGGTGAGGTGGCGGCAGTGACGCAGTGATACGGTGCGCAGCGCACGGCAGCGCCAGGCCATGAGGCGAACGGCGTGGTCGTCGAGCCAGTCGCAGTCCGAGAGATCCAAGACCTCGAGATGACACGGCAGGAATGCGACAATGGGTGCAGACAGCGAGGCGCAGTGCCGCAGACTCAGGCGCTGCAGCGCGCGCGGCAGCAGCATGGCCAACACCGGCGCCAGCGCCTCGGTCGTGAGTCGAGTGCATTCGTCCAGTACCAGCGATTCCACCGCTACGGCGGTTGCGGTGACTGTAGCTGTGGCAGCGGTAGTTGTGACTGTGGCGGTGGGTGTGGTTGTGGCCGTGGCCGTGGTGCTCTGGTCCTTGGAGGTGTTGGGGGCGTGGCGCGCCAGCAGGAAGAGCTTCATGTCGGCATCCGTCGGGTCCCATCCACAGAGATTGACATGCGGACGGAGAACGAGGCGGAAGCGCGATTCCAGGACGAGCTCTAATGGGAGCTGAGCGCCTGGAACGGCGAGTTGCTGCGCAGGCGGGAGGTGGCGCGTACGGAGGTGCTGCTGCTGGTGGTGGTGCTGGTGGTGGTGCTGGTGCTGTTGCCCATATGGCGAGCGTTGGGGGTGAGGCTGCAGCGGTGGTGAGGAGACTGCGGCCGACACCACGGCTTCATCCTGCTGCTGATTCAGCTGGCGCGGCGACGACGATGGCGACGGCGCCATGGGCGCTAGCGTGACCGGCGTCTTGCGCTTCATGCGCCGTCGCGCCGGCGCGGACGGTGGTGTCGTCGTCATGGCATCTCGCCATTCGCTGCATCCGCCATCCCCCCGGATCCCGCGTCCTTTCAAAACAGCACCAGTCTCCTTCCCCCCACATTGCAAATGTACTGATCTAAGCAAATGGGTTAAAGAACCAGGTGCTCTCCGATTGAAAAACCCAGACCCCCGTGCACCCACCCTGTCTACCAATAACAGAACATAGTATCATCCCTGTAATTGCTGCGCTCAATCTGTGATAATGTACTGATATAGTCAGTCATAATTGTAAACGGGTTGACATGGCCTCGTTGGCCAGGGTGAGAACCCAAACCTGTGTCGAAATGTGAAGGGAGGGTTGGCGAGCGGAAGGAAGAGGGAGGGGGGGGGGATTCTTGGTTTTATCAAAGGGGACGGGACGAGCGTGATGCCGCCCAAGACGACAAGCAACAACGCCATGACGGCCGAAGCGGCGGCGGCCGCCGTGTTCGCGGAGCTGCAGACGGCACTGGCCCGTGAGAACTACGCCAAGGCCGTGGAGATCTGCAACAAGAGTGCGTCTCTCTGTGTCTCTTGATGTCTCGATGTCTCGCTATCTCTTGCGCCCGTCGCGCGATGGGATCTAACGCACGCGGGGTGGTGTTCATGGCGGTTGATCTGCAGTTCGCACCAAGACGCCGGATGATCGGGACGCCATTAAGATCAAGTGCGTGGCGCTTATCCGCCTGGAGAAGGTGCGTGCCATGCAGGAGGCGGGGGCGGACGCCTCTACCTGCTGGATGTTGCCGAAATGGAGGGCTATGCGGGATGGAACTGACGTCGGTCCGTATTGCTGCATGTGTGTAATGAATGTATTTCGTTTGCAGTTTGACAAGGCGCTTGAGCTGGCGGTCAAGGTGCCGTTCCTGGCGGCGGAGCGCATCTACTGCCTCTACCGCCTGAAGCGGGACGATGATGCACTGGCGTTGCTGCCGAGCGAGGTCGAATTGGCCAGCGCGAGCACGCCGCTCGTGCACCTCGCAGCACAATTGCATTTCCGTCGCGGTAATTTTGCGAGTGCAATCACGCTGTATGAGCAGTTGCTGGCGAATGCACCGGAGGGTGAGGATGTCATGGAGTTGCAAACCAATCTCTTGGCCGCGTACGCCAGCGCCAAGCGCAGCCACGAGCTCGCGGATCGCGACATCCCCGTGGATGACAGCTTTGAGATTGCGTTCAACAAGTCGTTCCTGGCCATTGAGAACGCGGACTGGGATCAAGCGGAGCAGCTTCTTATCGCGGCGGAAAGTACGTGTAGTGACGGACGATCGTTGACCAGCGCCACAGCAGAGACTAACGGGATGTATGTCGTGCTTCATTGTCCATGGTGATAACGAGCAGAGTTGGGTCGTGAGGTTCTGGTGAATGATGGCGCCAAGCCCGCGGACGTGGAGACTGAACTCGCTGTGATTCGCACGCAGTTGGCATTTGTCAAGCAGATGAAGGGAGACCTTGATGGTGCACTTGCTGATTATCGTAATGTGCTGAAGATTAAGTACGTATCTTGTCCTTTTATGGCGAGTACAAACAGCTTTTGTTTGTTTATCTGGGAGAGTCTTTTGTTGACGTTTCTTGTCCGTGTTGGTGATGGGTTTGATCACTAGGTTGACGTCGCAGGCGGCGGTGATGGCTGTCGCATCGAACAACATTGTGTCGATCCGTAAAGATCGGGATCTGTTTGATTCACTGAAGCGACTCAAGAATCTGGATGAGGTGGTGGCCGGAGACAAGCTCACGCCGTCGCAGCAAGAGGCAATCCTGGCGAATCGCGCGCTCGTACTGTGCCTCATGCACAAGACCGACGAGTGCCGTGACAGTTTAAATGTGCTCAAGGAGCGCTTCCCACAGTCGTCGATGGTGTCCACGATGACGGTGATGCTGGCACTGAAGGACCAGCAGCAGGGTGGTGGTGGTGCCGATGCAGCCATTGAGGCTCTGCAGAGTGATACTACCATGAATGGCCGACTCGCGCTTGCGCACCTGTACCTAGCGCAGGGGAAACGCACACAGGCGACGGAATGCATCCGTTCAATCGACGAAATCGCGCATTCTGCCGGTACGGTCGCGACGTTGGTCGCATTGTACGAGTCTATGGGTGATGTCCAACAGGCACAGGAAGTGCTGCAGGCCGCACTGTCGCACCACGAGCAACATGGATTCTCGTCACGGATGGCCATGCAAGTGCGCGAGGGGGACTGCGCGTACAAGCTTCAGAAGAAGCAATACGAAAGTGCTGCTCAGGCGTATCTCACGCTCATCGAAGGGGAACATGCCGGTGCGATGGACCCAGAGTTGCGTCTGCAATCATTGGCGTCGCTCGTTGTGGCATTGTACGTAGGATGATGCTGTGCGTGGTTTCTGCCTTATTTGTATGCATTTGAATCGCGATGCTAACCCATATGGATGCGTTTGTGTATGTTTGTGTTTGCTTTGACATTGCAACACAACAGGTCGTTCAGTGATGCCCAAGCTGCTGAACGCCGTTGTGCGCTGTTGCCGCAAGTGCCTGAGTGTACCATCGACCCGTTGGAACTGGAGGAGCAGGCGCAACGTTCCAACCGCCTTGCATCCAAGCTGGCGGAGGCTGGCGGTGACAAGAAGAGCGAGTACGTTATCCATTCTCGTTGTGGAGACACTCTCTTTCTGCTCGTTTGGGCGCTTACGATATTCTTTTGATAATTGGTTTTTTTTCCAGGCGAAAGCGCGCAGCCAAGAACCCAGAGGCGGTGGCTCGTAAGCGAGCCAATCGCCGCGAGGCTCACCTTCTTAAGCTACGCTCTCGTGATGACTACAACCCGAGCATTGGGCTTATCAACCCGGACCCGGAGCGCTGGATTCCGCGTAAGCAGCGCTCGCACGGAAAGCGTGGCCGCCGTGGGCGCAACCGCTTCGTTGGAGCACAGGGCGCTGGTATGGGCACGAACAAGGACGCGGCCAAGCTGGATGCCGCGGCGCGTGCGGCAGCTAAGAAGAGTGACCCGACGCCTGCTGCGGTGGTCGTCTCCAGTAGTTCCTCGGCTGTGCTGCGCAAGTCCAAGAAGAAGAAGAGAAGATAGAGCACCAATCCAGCAAGCAGCAGCGTCAAACTGTGAGACGAACTGCGTTCAATGAGTGATTAGCATTACTCCCCCGTATCGATCTCTTTGCTATCTGGTCGTGTAGCCCACTAGCAACGGCAATAACATGTTTAGCAACCTCCCCAAGAAGCGCGTTGCATGAGTGGTTTGTTAGTTCAGTGGGTGGAAAAGCCGTGTTCTGTATTTCGAAGAAAAAAACAACCGAAGAGGACAAACGGATCGCCATCTGGAGCTGACGCATGCAAATAGGCAATGCCATACTGATTCTATGACGCATCCTTCTCTTACACGGTGGTAAGGCTCGGCGGCTTGGTGCGGAGGTAGAAGAGCTTGGCACGACGCACGCGCTTCTTGCCGTTGTGAATGAACGCCTCCTTGGTCACCTTGACGCTTTGCAGCAGAGGCGAATGCAAAAAGATCTTCTGTTCGTACCCGTAGCCGCCAATGTGCTATGTAGGTATAGGAATGAGGCGCAACAAAGAATGTCGGCATCGATAGATAGAGAGACAGATAGTTAGAGAAAGTGTGTGATTCGTCAAGCCACTGACACCACAAGAGTCTGCGAGATATGAAGCCGACAACGTACGTTACGGATCACAAAGGAGCTGCCCGTGCCGCGGTTTCGCCGAGCCATCACGATACCCTTCACGCGCTGCACCTTGCCACCTGTGCGGCTCAACAAGTACTGCCAACAAACAAAGCAAAAAGAGCAAGCACATGAGTTCGACGCAAAATGCGTGCCGATTCTCCAGTCCTGTCTTCTGTCGTGTGATGAAGAGAGTCAATCAGGTCGTACCTGCACTTCGACGGCATCACCAGGCTTGAAGTTGTCGATCTCCTTGCCCACGGCTGACTTGGCGACGGCCTCCTGTTCCAGCTCAAGCAGCAGCGAAGCCGCCCTATATGAATACCAGAGTCATCAGCACAGTAACACAACACCACGCAACTCCAGCATTAGCATGATTATCAGAACCAGGGACACACACACGCACACACACACACACATACGCGCGCGGTTGATTGCCATGTCTTGTGTGAGCAACAATCCACTCCCATCACACGTACCGCTTGGTGGGGATCTTGAGCTTGGTGCGCTTCTTGGGCTCCTGCGCAATCGTGGTCGAGACCGAGGCGACAGCGGGCGCAGCCTCCTCCGTGACCGTCGAGAACAGGCGCGCCGCAGCCACGGCCGAGGGCGCCAGGCGCGCGCGCGTGGTCTCGCGCAGAGCGAGTCCCGCAAAGCCCTTGATCGTCGAGGCCAGCATGCTGTCTCCGTGCGTAGTGCCGTAATGCTCGTGTGGTGTCCGCGCCGTGTCACCCGCTCATCCAATCGGCTGGCCAATGGCGATCTGTACCATTGAAACCGGTACACGCAATAGTGTACTTCGGAAGTAGTACTATATCGTCGTTAACTTGTGCGGTGTGGACAAGTATACATTATGGTGAAGTGATAAACACCAGTGGTGTATACCTCAGGAAAGGATGCGACCATCATTCCTTCCTCATTCTACTGACAACTTTCTGCGCAATTCGCGCGATCCACGCACATGCTATCCATACAAAACCCAACAAATTTATAGAAAGAAGGGAAACCCAGACACTCCGGCCGTAGTTGAAGATGACCAAGGTGGCTCGGATGCGCCGGCTAAAGGATGACGGCGACGACGGTGGTGCCCCCGCCGCCTCCGAGAATGAGTCGGTACGAAAGATTGCGCTGCCGTCCATCAGTACCTCGGCGCTGCCATCACCACCAGCAACAGGAGCGACCTCGATAGCGCCAGCAACAATGCCTCCACCTGCGATTTCCACGTCGGCAATGCCGTTGCGCAATCCAGAGGCGGCATCTCTACGAGCAGCGCGTGCACGAGGGAATCAGCGCGACTGGTATACACAGTCAGGGGCGAGGACGCTGAAGGAGAAGAGCCTGGTGGGGTATCGTGAGTGGCTGGAGCGAGCAGCGCACCCGCAGCAGCAGCCGCTGGAGGAGGACCATCAGCAGATTGAATTGGATCTTTCCCGCATTGCAGACTCGGTGCGGGAGTTTCTGATCGCGCCGAGCATGAAGAACGAAGCGAAGAGAGCTCACGTGGATAAGGGCAACCAAGGCGATGAGGAAGACGTCGGCGATGGAAGCAGAGAGGACGAGGCGCTGGCTCCGTATGTCACAAGCGTACGCAACGTGCTGCTCGCGTATAGTATGGTGAGTGGCCGTCATTGCTGTGAAAAGGAAGATTGTGTTGGTGGATATTAACTGTGTGGTGGAGGTGACAGCGCAACCATCGTGTGGGTTATGTTCAAGGACATGCGGATGTCATGTGCTTTTTGCTTTCGCAGACCACGACCTGGTGTGACGAGGAGGAAGCCTTCTGGATCTACACCAACGTGATGGAGCGGTAAGGTAATCATTTAGGTGCATTGATCACACGCTACGCTATCCTGTCTAACGTGTCTATTTGTTGATGATTCACTTCGTTGGTCATCGGTGATCAGCATCTTCCCAGACGACTTTTTTGCACGCACGCCCAAATTGCATGGTTTTCAAATTGTGAGGTTTTGTACCCCCCATAATGCATAGCAGGACAACAAACTTGCACAGTTGCTGACGTCCATACTTAAACTTCATCATGTCTATGATAGGATGCCAAACTATTGGGAGATCTTGTGGCTACCCGTCTGGTGCCGCACATGCCTCGGCTTGCTCAGGTAGACCTCCTTGTTGGGTTCCTGTTTACTTGCTACTTCAAAGTTCGAGAGTATGGGACGGATAAACTGACGTGATTTGCTTGTGTTACAAACAGGTGGACCTCACATTGGTGACATCCCTGTTAGCGTGCAAATGGTTTGTGTGTCTTTGGGTCGGAGCACTTCCTCGCACGATGCTGATTGCAGTCTGGGACTGTATGTTGTGCGAGAGAAATGGTACCTTTTTGCATTTGCTGCTCAGTCTGTATCTAATTCGCTGTACATGCGCCAACTCTTCCGCATTGGCCGATCGCCCGGCATCTCCTACTTCGGCGTCTTTCGCAAACGCCACACCGTGGGAAGCTAGTTTCTTGTATCAAGAGATTCTTTCGACGTGCCGTACTTTACCAGAATCGACGAGTTTGGACGAGATCGTGGAAAGTGCGCACGCACTGTACCAGCTAAGTGACGAAGGAGTGGAAGATATGCGTGCTGCAATTCGAGGTGAATCGATGTTTCAGACAAAAGAGACTCGCGCCTTGATTCAAAGTGTGCATTTCCAGCCTTTCGAACTCAGGGATTTACATGACGAGTTCTTATTCGCAAGAAACGAAACGAAGAAATGCACGAGACAGCAACTACGGGGCGTACGTCAAGAGTTTGTCGATGGCTTGTTGTCGCGCGATTTTCCCATGGTTCGTGGTCTAGATTTCCCTCCCCAAACAACGAGGTTGTCTTTTTTACTGTCGCGGGGATTTACTAACATGTGTGGCGTTGGTATGATGACTTGCAGTTATCACCAGATTTTCGTAGTCGTGTGTGTGACTACGGACTGCAAACGGATGCAAACGGAAATGTATCGTTTTTCAGTCTCATACAGGTACTTTGGCATATATGTTAGTGCAGATATACCTATCTGCAGTAGGATACTGAACTTTTTCCGGGTAATTGCTGTCCGTGGAAGGTAGCTACTATCTGTGCTCCACCGTGGAACTATAGAGGAACGCGCGTTACTACTGTTTTCGATTTCAGATCGCCGTCAGCAGTTAGTGCTAAAGCAAGATGGGATGGAAGATCTGGCAGGTTAGTACGCATGCCTACCTGGCCTACTATCGAAAACGTTGTAGACTTACCAAATTTTGCAGATACAATGTGCTCCCTGGCCGTTGGTCAGGCCATCACTTCTCACGAAACCATGGATGTTGGATACGACATGAACTACCGACCTGAAGATAGTCCGTTACTCCGAAAGTATTTTCGCGACCTCGTATTGGAGATGCGTGACAGAGAGAGTGGAGAACTGCGTCAAGACGAATGGCTCCGGCAAATCATCGCTACTGCTGAGTCTCGATGGGTTGTCCGTGAATGGGGTGGATTCCCCGAAGAGGGGGACATTGAGAAAGATGCGGAAGATACAGCGGGAGAATCTTCTTACGGTAACGTTCGTGGTACGCATCCAGCCATTCCAGTACTCCTGGAGGATTGTCGAGGGTCTGTCTTTGATAACCAACTCCGCCACGACAAAGCGGACACGAATGAAAGAAGAAAGCAGGGGCGAACATCGACAGGAAAACCATTTGGTGTGGCGAGTCGCCGCGAACACATTAGCCGAGGTCGAACAACCAAACAATTTCATGACAGCACAATCAGTCTGCTTTCCGATCGAATGAAACACTCATATGCGAGTACACTCGGTGCTGACCGCCATGAAAGAAACAGTGGTGCCGTGCGTCGCCATCATCGCAGTGGTGACGGAAGTGAATTTGGATCCCAAGTCTTTTGGTGCGAATGCACAATCTGCTGATATCGTCATCTCCAGCGCAGATGATTCGCTTTGTGGTGTTCACATTGTTGATTTAGCCAAACATTGTTTCAATTGGAACGGATTAGCTTATTTTGGAGGGTTTGTGTTGGCTGTGCGGTTGATTTGCGAGAAGGAATGCTACATAGGCTGCGATCACATCATTGATAGCTTTGCCCTGGACATAATGGTGGGGGTGTTAGCAAATAAAATATCGGTGAACACCTCCATTTTTATGTATCCAGCTGAGCCACCAATCATGGGTAAGAGGGCTGTGTACCTGTTGTGTTTTGAAAGCGTATTCGATTTGCCCGAGGCGATTCAGAGCTTGGATAGAAGTTGAGGCAAGTACCGACGACGTATCCGCGGCAAACACAAACGAATGCGTGCTGTATCCCCAGGAAACAATCGTGGCGTACGGAAGTTCGCGAACCACAGCTCGGTCGTCGGGTGACAGAAGCTTGATCCCGTTGTTGTCAATAGCAAGTACAAGCTCAGTGGGTAAGCTACGGTCGCGCGGGTTGCGCACTGTGAAGCACATGCATCCGTAGGATTTTAGTGAGCGGCATATATGCAGGTAGGCATGCTTGGCACCCTCAATCGACAGTTCATCTTTGTGAACACGTTCGTATGCGTATCTAACTTGGATAACGAGTTCTTGTCGATCGGAAGTACTCACTAGGATCCACGGAAGACACGCAACAATATCATCATCACTGAAAGCGTCTCTGCCAGCGCCAGCGCCACTGACCGTGTTGTTTGCACCATCACGTGCTGGTAGGGGGGATGATCTCTCTGTATGGCCCCCATCCGTTCGATTCTTGCCGGCTATAAAGCATAGCTGGTAAGCAGCTAATGCTACGCTATCTGCCAGAGAACATGAAAGCGAAGCACTCGTAATATCGTGCACCGCCTGCAGGTATACGATATGCAAGTCCGCACCCCAGTCATCCTCAAACGGTAAATGCAGGTAGACGGTGTAAAGCAGTCCATGCGTCCGAAAGACCCCATGCGTGTTGGCTAATGAGTACTTGTCTTTTTTCTTGGGTTTCGGCAGTTTGCGTTCAGCGTCAATCCGTTCCCACAACGCGAACATGTCAAGAACGCGTTCGTCTTGATCCAGTCGACTTTCCCTGTTAATCACGGGCACCAATGCAGGCGGTACCGTTGGAGCCACAGGTTCTGTCTCGAAAAGCGCGTACATCTCAGGTCGTTTGAGATGCAGGTGTCTGGCTATGCGTTCCTCCAGAGCTCGACAGGTCGTCCACGAGTCAATAGACACCGAGATGGTAGACCCGTCAATTAGGGCAACGACCACAGTCATGTCAAAATGGTTGCGGAGTGCATCGATCTCGTGTACACCCGGAATTTCCTTCCGTTCGGTTGTCGTCGCGCGCCATAGGTGAATCGACGCGAGGCATTTGGTCGCAAACGCCACCACGGGGTTGTCATGCGTACTAGCACGAATTCTCAGGAACTGCTCGAGATATGGAGAAAGTGTCGGCGACGGCGCGAAAGTTACGAGGCATGCACGTAGTAAGAGCCACCCGTTTAAGACGGCGTTGCTAGAAACCCAGTGCGCACGCGAAACAAAAGAACGAGGCGGTAGGTGTCAGCAATCTCAGATTCAACAAGTCTGGAATACGAGAGACTGTGGGAGGTCATTACCGGTCAGGGTTGGCGGTGAGTTGCTTGACTAGCTGGCAGAAGACCTCGTCTTTGACAGCTGCAGGTTGTGGCATGACATTGCGCAGCAACTTGAAGCAGTGATCGACTTGGCCCTTCCCGCTTGAGCGATTGCCCATGAACCCAGATATGTTTCGAAACGCCTGGACCGCCAGCTTGGCCTGTTCACCTTGTAGCTTGGTGAGCGGGGTCACAAGCATCGAGTGCTCCCAGCGTAACCGTGCACATATCGTGAGTGATTCTTTTGATTTGATGTTAAGGCTACCGACACTGCGGCGGCGTAGAATGGAAACCAGTGTGTCTGGTGGTGATGGTCGTTGAAAGTTATCCAGCGCAAACCTATACAGCGGATATAATTTCCCCGGTGCTTCGTTCACGTCATGGTGGCTACTACCAGGTCCATTGACTTGGCTCTTGTCTACCGCCGGTACGTTGGCGTTGCTGGGATACGTTTGTGGATCAGCAGGGTTGATCTATTGTGTGGACCCAAGAATGCGAGCCAAGTGACAATGCGATGATAATTCTGATATGACATGCATGAAAATGCAAAACAACAAAATAGGCAAACCTACTGGGCTTGGAAGAGTTGCGCCACGATCGCTCGAGACGACATTGGTGCATCTTTGTGAAATAGATGCATGTTGGAGAGCAAGCTGGACATCATCAAGCTTTGCACTGTGCATCGCCACGAAACATTCCCATCCGCCACTTGTCAGTATGGATAGTTCACTCGTCAAGACAACCAACAAAGACAACGAAGTAAGTGCCCTAGTAGTGGACTGACGCGTGAGTCATCTGATGCTGCTCTTGGTCACGGCCCAGTGTGCAGCCACGGGCAGGAATGGACGCGTCAGGCGCTAGCAGTACGAGAGACTTCAACTCGATAGGCGCTACAGCCATTGCTGGTGACTGTCACTGTATGCCCATCCTGCAAGGAGTCGAGGATGGCATACCCATCATGTGACCTGCTCTGAAAATAACGCTCTAATCACTCGTATTGAAGCTCGAGTTTGCATGATTATGCTGAAGCGCATTTTCGTAAACAGGTCGATGGTTGTTTCACACCGTATTTTGTGATTTCGACACCTGATTCCTTCAATCTTGGCGGTTTTAAAATCGCCAACACGATCGATCTCTCCATCGCCATGAACACATCAACGAAGCACAAACGGATTGACCAAGTGGGTAGCACAAATACAACTAGCCCCCAAGCAGCAGTTAGTGGTCAAGCAAATGGTCGCAATGGCAGCAGCGGTCTACACAGCGATGGTCGCGGGCTCGACGGGTGCCGTGGGGCGTGACCTCGTGGTGGAGCTCGTGAACTCGGCCCAGTGCGGCAAGGTCATTGCACTGACCCGCCGCGAGATCCCGCGTCCGCAATGGCCAGATGCATTCCCACGCCTGGATATGGACGCTGCCAGCAGCAAGCTCGAGGTGCGCGCTATCAATTTCGATGCCATGACGGCGGCCAACGTCATACAACAAGCCGATAAAGTGGATGCATCCTTTTCCTGTCTGGGTACGACCCGACAAGGTACGTCATTCTACGTTCATGCTTGAGTACTCACACAGCTTCCAGTGGCTAGTTTGCCCTGTGAATACTGACGGGGGGGGATGCGTGATGCTGTAAACCTACATAGACTCGCCGACAGTGGAAGCGTACCGCAAGGGTACGTAGAGAGCACCAGTGCGGTCTGGTTGTCGCTGCTGGGGTGCCATGTTTATCCTCGTTCCATTTCCTGACTAATAACTGATTCCCTTTCGGTGGCCCTAGTTGATTTTGAGTACGTGACAAACTTTGCGAAATTGTCGAGGGCCGCCGATGTGCCCTACTTTGCCATGGTCACCAGCCGGGTACGTGCACGTTTTCGAGTGATTGTGGACGGATGATTAGATACTGACGTGGGCGACATATCTGATACTGTGTGGGCGCTTTTGCCAGGGTGCTCATAAGGATAGCTGGTTTGAATACACGAGGACCAAGGGCAAGGCGGAGGCCAATGTAACAGCCATGGGGTTCCCGCGCGTCTCCATCTTCCGGCCTGGGATGATTGATCGCGGCGATGCCCGGCGCACGATTGAAAAATGGACCCTCCTGTTCATCTCAGGGGTACGCACACAATGCATATGTGAGTCGCTTTCGGTTGGTGGCGGTTGTGGTAACGATGGATGCAATCTTGTAAATTTGTCTGCAAATGATCACCGCAAACACAGGTTTCGTCCAGTGCGATCGCCAAAGGCATGTTCATCGATTATGAGAGCGGAACTGCGGGCGTCACAGAATGGAGTGACAGCATGATCCGGGAGCAGTTTGCATAGACATCGCCAGAAGCACACGGCAACCGGACGTTTTCGCGGATTGTCCTGGTTTTCAAAGCTGGTGGATCCGCACTCCCATTCAAGCAACCCTGCGCTTCAATATCAATTGAAACACGTGCTCTCACTTTCACTCGGTGGTCGTCAGTAGCGCAACGATTGCGGATGTGAGATGGTAGTAATTAGTCTTTGTCTCCATCTTCTCGCCGTTGTTCATCAAATTTTCACTGCCTGATGTACCTGCTCTTCGACATGGATGGATACACTTTTTCGCCAATACCCCTACGCTTTGCTCATCACTCATTCGCTACAATAACGCCCATAAACCATCTTGATTGGTAGATAATAGTTTACTGATCATGTCACGCGAGATCAGCTCCTCACTTCCCAAAAGAAGTAACACCACCAACAACAGCAGCAGCAACAACAACAACAGATAGCAGCCATGGTGGCGGTCACAGCGACGACGACGGCGGCGGCGGCCTACACAGCCATGGTGGTGGGATCCACGGGCGCCGTGGGGCGCGACCTCGTGGCCGAGCTCGTGGGATCGGCGCAGTGCGGCAAGGTCATCGCGTTCGCGCGCCGTGAGATCCCGGAAACGCAATGGGCGCGGACGTTCCCGCGCCTGGACATGGCGGCCGCCCAGAGCAAGCTGGAGGTGCGCACGATCGACTTTGACGCGATGACGGGCGAGTCTCTCCTGCGCGAGGACAAGGTGGATGCGTCGTTCTGCTGCCTCGGCACCACGCGACGAGGTGAGTTCGAAACATGGATGGCGCGGCCGTCGCTTCTGGAAGGAAGAGACTGAATGGGGTTGATTTTTGTTTGTTTTGTTTTTGAACTTGGTTGTGTGTTTTGCTGTGGCGAATGATGCACAGATGCTGGCTCGGCGGAAGCGTTCCGCAAGGGTACGTACGGATTGTAGACTGTAGCATGTAGCTGCCAGGAAGTTTTTTTTTTTGGCTTGCATGACTGACAGTTTTGTGTGACCATGGTGATGTATGGCGTTGCAGTGGATCTCGAGTATGTGACCCGGTTTGCACAGATCTCCAAGGCCGCGGACGTGCCGTACTTTGGGCTCTTGACCTCGGTGGTGCGTGCCAATTGCCGTGGAGTGATTGATTGATTCCGTTTCTAATGTATTGTATTTGTATGGTGGTTCTGTGATGTGGTGGAATGATGTGATGGGGGGTGCATTGCCGTTGGTTGGCAGGGAGCTAACAAGGATAGCTGGTTCCTCTACCCAAAGACTAAGGGCGAGGTAGAGGCCAACGTCACAGGCCTCGCCTTCCCACGCACCTCCATCTTCCGCCCTGGCTTCATTGATCGCGGCGATAAACTGCGCACGGTCGAGAAGATCGCGCTCACGTTCATGTCGGGGGTACGTTACGTGTTCAAAACAAATCATTTGATTGAGGAGAGGAGGATATGGTGGACGATTGATAGTGAATGGGCACTGACGTTGATGATGGTGATGATGGTGATGGTGTATATGCTGCAGATTCAAACCAGTACGATTGCCAAGGGCATGGTGGCTGACTATGAGAGCGGTGCCAGTGGGCTCACAGAATGGACCGATGCCGCGCTACGCAAGGTAGCCGCGTAGACATCCAGCCAGCCAGAGCAGCTATGGTCATCAGACCCAGCACCATCCAGTCAGTGGCTTAGTTTTTCTTTCTTCCTTCTTCTACGCCTGCTTTTTGTAATACCGCCCGAATAATCGAGTAACCCTCCGACATCTTCGTGAGGGCTGGTTATGAACAATGTATTGCCGATATGGTCTGTAGTTCTGTGATCGGATCTGCGGTCAAGAGCGAGCCACCCGACGAAGAGTCACGAACCGATGGAAAGAAAATCTGCGACGTGAGACCTGGATTCTGGGCGCCATGAGGTGAGCCCGTGCCTTTGATTAAAAAAAAAAAATTGCTTGTTAGTACCTCTGAAGATCAAAGATGCACCGCGCACTTCGCCAGGGCAGCATGGTATCGCATAACCTGCTGTGGCGCTGGCTGTGGCTCTGGCTGCCCTCGATCACGGTGGCCGTGCTGGTGCTGCTGTTGGCACTGGCGCTGGATGCAGCGACACTCAGTGGCATCGCGCGCACCGCCCAGGCGCAGGTCATTGTCGCGCCTGACAAGAGCGATGAGCTGGAGCAACGTGCGTTTCTTGTGGGGCAAACGCTGCTGGATGAAGTGCAGGCATCGCGCCACGCCAACGATCTCATCGACATCAACGTCTACACGTACGTCTTCCCTGTCTACATCATCTCGATCCATTCGTCCTACTCATGCAAAACACACTATTTTCGCCGCACGCTCATTCTTCACCTCCCTCGGTATTGTGTGTTTTTTTCAAATTAGTTTCACGCTGCCCACCCAGTTCGTAATTGGCCTGATCCTCGATCCGTGCCGCCATCGTGCGTACGATTGCTGTAGTGATCGCTTCAGCGACCCGGTATGTCCTCACGATCTTCACACCGACAGATGATATTCGTTTGTTTTTGTTTC